>CCAG010018220.1:0-22392 GCA_001077435.1 Glossina morsitans morsitans | reverse complement strand
TCATGTGAGACGGGAATGATTAAAGACTATCCCGGCGATCCTCGTAAATGTATTTAATGAAGTAATTTAAGCATATCTTTAGGCATTTTATTATTTATCGGTTTCATCTACATGTATATGTATATATATATACATATAATTTATATATATATAATTTATTTATTTAGACAAAGTGCCTTAAATGCGTCAGCTGAACTTGTCTATAAAACAATAACAAAGTCAATAGAGAATTTCAAGAGAATCGCACACTGTAATGAGTGATCTTGTAAACATATCTGAAATCTATTTGATGAAGAAGCTGCAGCGTGTGTAGCGAAACTCATTAATTATCTGCAAACGCATAGTAGAGAAGGAGTGTTCGTGTAGTTAACGGTTACGTTTCTTTTTTTAAAGAAAAAGTCCGAGGTAGGAAATGCTGCTTAGCTTTCCCTATATCGAGCTCCATAAATCACGAAGACCATTACCATCGAGGGGAAAGCCTAACACTCGTGAGATGGTAAGCGCCTGGTCTATATGTTCAATATGAATTTGGTGGTGGCCTTTTTCCAAAATGTATCTATCTATACTTTAACCAAGAAATCCCCCAAAACTGAACATATTAGCCCCAATATTATACCTGATAATAGCTTGCTATGACTTTTCCCACGAATGTTGACTTGACATTGCCTCTTGGAAAAGTAATAAAAGCTACAAAGACTCTATTCGTTTTCAGAAACGTACTCGTGATAGGATCTTAAATAAATTTGACTCTATCCGCATAGCAGTTAGGGGAAGGAGCATCTTAAGCTAAAGCCGATGCGGATATATATGCGAAAGAATTACTCAAGTAAGCAAAAAACTGTAGTGGAACATGGTCCACCGTTAAGCAGCCTACACTACAACCATTAGTGTAGGATACATAAGACAGCTCTAGAAGATATTTAACCTACAAATGGGATCAAAGTAGGTGACGATTTCGATTCTCACATAGCTTCCCGTTTCCGGTTATTGCCAAGAAGAAATTAAAACCTTAAATAGCACTCTAAAAACAGAAAATGCGTCTATGGCCAAGATTGGGTAATAACAATTGGGTAATGAAGATGGAGAATGGAGACGGACTGAGATATGAAACTCACTGTGCACACTAATAAGAGAAATAAATGTTTGTAATGTACGCGAATTAAATAAAGCAAGTAAACACACTACAGCAGACCCCGACCGATTAAATCCCCCATACCAAGCTACATTTAATCGCATAACAACATTTTAATAGGTGTGTAATAGCTTTCTGCCCTGGAGCAAAACATGTCGGTGCACGAAATTTTATCAAAACACGTCAAAAGATGAATACAATGAAACGAAACGGACGGACGGACGGACGGACGGACGAACAGACAAGACTTCTGAATCGCTCAAGTTTTTCTGGGCGTTACATACACCGGCCCGAAATTGATATAGCCTTGTATCAGAAGTGGTGTATGTAGAGCACCCTAATTATAAAAATTTTAATTAAATATATATTTTAAACCATCTAACAAGTCAATTAATTTCCCAAACACCACTCCGCAATTATTCATATAACTTTGCAAAATAAAGCGTTGTGTGAGAAGTGGTCGAACGATGTGGTCCTATCGCGAACTATTTTCAAAAGCGATAGTGTTTGGGTCTAAACGTAAGCACTAAATGTAATCAAAATATATCTAAATTTGCGAAATTTCCAGTTTGAACAAAAGATAGACACATGGACGGACAAACTTAAATCAATTCAAAAAGTGACTCTGAATGAATAAGTATAACAAAAGGCGTACCTATCTCAAGTCCCTCTGCCCATTCAAGCGCACTGAACATGTCCTTGTCCTCCATAAATGTTTTAAGGTATAAACCATACACACTTTTTAAAGATACTTTAGATAATAAACCCAATCGTTTACTTGACGCAAATTAAATTTAATTTTTTATTTCATTTATTTAGTGGTTCATGTTATTATCGTCTCAATGGTGCCGTATACTTGTATATGTTTGTAGTGTTGGCATTAAACGGTATTTTGATTACATTTAAATTTATTTTTAGTATTAAACAGCAGTTTGTTATTTGCTTTTTTATGTATGCAAATAAATTAATTTTAAATTAAATGACACCTTTACGTCTGGCCGATGACCCAATTTGCATTAAAGTTCTTTGCTTGTCTTTGCGTACGAATGCATGAGAATTTAAAAATGAAAAAAAAAAAGACGATTTTTTTACTCACTCTAGGACAAATTTTTGTTGTTACCAATCGTGTAAGTACAAATACTTTCCTGGGTGCATAAATATACAATTTCAATCTTGATCTTTGCCTTGATTATTGTACGAAACTACGGCATTATCTTGCCTTACATCGCGTACAATCTGGGCTACGTTGAAACGGCTACGTACTGAATTCATGAAACCTTGTCAAGCGTTTTGCGTTGAGCCAAATTATAAGCAGTATCGTCAACATTTACGTCATCGTTAGTCTTCTAAACTAAACAATTCATTACGGTACGACTAGAAACCTCACGATCGGCAATTCCCCATTCATTCAAATTGTCGAAGAGTTTTTCATAGGTTTCATTGAATTCAATTATAAAGAATATCTGATGAATTTTACTATTGGCATCCTTGGTCGATACAGCCCTGCGGATTTGAAATTTTCCAACCCTACGCGCTGTAAAATAAGAAATCAAGCCAAATGATGATCAAACATACATATCTTACTGGATCGTCGCGTCGTAGATGTTACAAGGTTGTGAACACAATATTTTTACCTAAATTAGGTTACACTTTCGAGATTGGATTTCAAATTCAAATTGCGTTCACGATTTTGAATTAAGAAGACGCATGCCAGGCTCGAAGCTTTTCAAGTTTATGCATGACGGGGGCTTCAATACCGGACTGTGGTCGAACACTACTACATCGAGTAGCTCAGGCTAATGGAGAGCAGATATTATTATGGTTGTATTGCGAGCGGAAGGAGAAATTCGGCCCATCCCTAAATTTACAACAAAACAAAAAAAGGAAAAAGCTACGTCGTTTATTTTAACCAGTAGTCCCCCACGACCGAGGAACGTTAAATAATACAAATATAGATTGATTTAAGTTCTTTAATGATTCCGCAAACCAAATTAACAAAAGTGTCCGGTGAACTGGTAAGAAGGCTACCAATGGTGCTCTAGTAGCTTGAGCAGAAAGAAGAAGAACTATTCGGTGCAAATTGTATACCCGGAAACATTTTGCATTTATCAGAGCTCACAGCACATCCATTTCTAAGCCGTTTTATTATGCAGCCACGAGATAAAAATTAATAGATTTGGATCAAGTAGTATAAGGCTTGTGCAAAGTCCAAAAATCGAAAGACACAATATAAACTACACTCAGAATACCAATATATTTGCAGTGGTACTATAGGGATTTCAGTCGATTCTCCCTGACAAAGAGTGCTTAGAGCCCATTAGAGGGACAGACAGCCAGATAGAAAGACTTCGTCACAGAAATACAAAAGGCCACAAACAATGTTTGCAAATTGGAACTTTATACTGGACAACGGCTCAAAGAACAATAAATAATTTATTTTCTGAAGAAATTATTGAAGTTTTAAAAAGGCCGGTACAATATCCCGATCCTAATTCCGACTTCCACTTCGAACAGAAGTTCATTCTCATGAATGAATGTCCACACAAACTTATAAATAGGCCAACTTTTGATATCTTTAAGGCATCAACTATCTCACGGTACATCACTTTTCGATCTTCCAAAACGAGTTTGTGGAATTTTTTTCATTTTTGTTCGGGGGACCAGAACGTTCAGCATCATCGGTGCTTATATGATTTTGTTTGAAATTAGGAATCCACAAATACAACTGCAAAACTTATTCAGCAAACGAAGTTTTTTCGGAAACAACAAAAATAGCATCACTGAAAAGCGCTCTTACCGGTGAACTAGTCGTCAGAATGTCATGTAATTTTGACACGCATCATTTGAACGGTTGGTACTATCCAGAAATCATATAGATCTGTCAACAAGGTCGCCATAAAGGTGTCATGTCAGAGACTTATTGAGTAATGTGCCGCTTATAGAAGATGATGATTAATTTTAGAACGGCAGCAAGAAAGCTTGGTATTCTTGGTCAAAAGCTTTTCGAAAACAGGAATAGTAGATGTCAATCGGTAAAATAGAATAGCGCAACGAAGCAAACGAAAAACAATTACTTTTTTAATTATTAATGAATTTGTACATCTTGGATAAAATTTTCTGATATTTCTATGTCGTATCTTTAGAATTGTTTCTACTACACGAATTCTTCCGTCTCGTTTACTCAAACATTTTAACGATTTTTATTTGTATGTCTTTCAAGCTATACTTTAAAACGAAACAGTTATTTATTTATTTACTTTTTTCTTTTCTAAATTTTCTTATAAACTTCTAGCTTCATGCTTATCACGCTGGTTCATCTATAAAATTCTGAAGTACGCAATAAATGCCTCTTAAAATTTTTAACTTAACTGTAATGCAAAGTTAATTCATTCTTCCTCTTCACCTACCTACTTTTTAGAACCTTCAAAACGATTTTTCACATGTAGCGGGTTTTTTTTTAATTGGGACTCCACAAGTCGAGGGAGTGTAAACGTATTCCTAACCAGTTCGCTTGCGGTAGTATTTATTTAGCCTTCGATCAAAATATGTCATCAAAATGTCTGGAAAATTGCGACATTTGGATTGAACACAAAAAATACCTGAGCAGACATCAGAAGAACGAGTGCACTTAAACCGATTGAGAAAATGATTTTGAAATCGATCAATGCAATAAAAGATGAGCCTACATCAAGTCTCCTCCATTGTTGTATGCATGATGTAAGTCAACTTGATGCCAGACTTAGCAAAGTTAATTTTCTAGTCAATGAATGTATTACCGTTTACCAATTTTGGTTATAAAATTCAAGATATTAAACAAGTCTAGCCGGAGCCGAAATATGTGCGTATGTGGTCCGAACTTATGTTACTTCAAGATATTAGAAATTATTGCTTTGAACTTTGAGGAGAACTTTCTCCCCTTTCAATTTTTTTTTACATTCCTACTATATGTACCGAAAAATTCCCGCTTTTTACCGGGATATATTGGAAATTTATATAACGGGTTTTTTAAATTAAACCTTATATGTATATATATGTATATAGTATTGCACACATCCACACAAACTTTGGCACAAGAATTGAAGGTTATAAAGCATGCAGTTATCTTTCAAAGGGAGAGCAGAGAAAGTTAAAATGGTAGACATCCTTTTTCTATACCCATCATTGAAAGATAAGGTATTTATTTTGTCGAAAACACATAGCGTTAGGTAACGTAGGTATTGTAAAGTACCATAAAGTAACGTAAGATTACCGTAAAGTAATACGAGATAACCGACAGCTGCGGAACAAAAACCAACTGACAGACCGGACACACTAAACAGGGATGGCTCTAATTCAAATTTAAAATAATACGCTCGAGTTAAAATTTTGAACAGATTGGCAACATCGATCGGAATAAAACAGAAGTAAAAAGGAAAGAAACAGAATAACCGAAACGCCTTCTTAGTCGATCTGTTAAAGTGTCAACATCGCTCAAGAATCTTTTAGCTATCAGTCAGAATGTTAACATCACTTAAGAGTTTGTTTATGTGTGTTTAGTGAGATAAGAATGTGAATAACGCTTAAGCTTAGATGTCTGGCTATTAGAGAGTTTAACGGTAAGAGTGAATAGTTTCCATAATCAGTAGCTAAATGATTGGTAATTCAGGCTCAAAGTGTTCGTGTGGGTTAAATGGTAGAAATAATAAGTTTTGGGAATTTATCCAAAGAAATAATTGATTTATATTTTATGGTCCGAAGTGTCCGTGTACGGTAAGTGCACGAAATAATAATACATTTGTTGAATGTATTAAAAAAATTTATTGACAAGGATAAGCGCCCGGAAAAGTCATAAATTATGAAATGCTCCTGATGAAATAGATGAGAAAACCGCCCACCGCATAATTGTAGATTTACTTAAAGTCACTATACGCTCCCTAAGGCAGTGATAACGTTCTTAATTAAGTTTGAACAAATTTTTAATATTTTCTATAATATTTCATTTCACTTGCTTTTAAAAAACTATATGCACATTTTACTTTAGTCTCATTTCTTTGTTATAAAAATAAATATTTAAAGATTATATTTTTCTAACCAACAAAAATATAAAAAAAAAGAAAATGAAAGCAATTAACTTTTAAAAAAGATAAGCTAATAAATTCTTATTATTTCAATAACAATAATGTGCGCGTGCGTGTGTATGTGTGTGTGTGTGTGTGTGTGTGTGTGTGTGTGTGTGTGTGTGTGTGTGTGTGTGTGTGTGTGTGTGTGTGTGTGTGTGTGTGTGTGTGTGTGTGTGTGTGTGTGTTATAAAATGCTTAACCTACCTTTAAAATTAAACGAACCCACCACATTACTATTTGAGAGGGCATCAAGCAATGGTGGGGGTGGCATTCTAATCGTACCGCTACTCGTTCCATTAACAGGATTACCATTTACTACGGCACCAGCTAAGACGTTACAAAAATCTGGATCATCAGAATCAAAAACTACACTATCTTCCCATTCAGAAACAATATTGGATGTAACTGGACGATTTTTCATGATTTTAGATTGTCCTGAAAAAGAAGAAAAAGAAGAAGAACATGTAAAATAACTTCATCAGACTAACTTTCGCGGCTTTAGGATAATGTACGCAAATATCTTAAAACTTTTTACTACTTGAAGAAGTATTCAAACCTTGTCGTTTTCTCTTGCGACTTTTAGATGGCTTTGATATTAACTAAGAACAACAAAATTAAGAAAAAAGTTCTCAATGCCAAATTAACTTTCTCAGTCAATTTTCGAATTATTGGATTCCTAATAGACAAACAGGAGCTTCACTGTGTAGGGTTTCTGGGCAGAATTTTTGCTTATTATATATGTGTAAAGGACATAATGCATTTCTATTGTACGATAAGGGTCATTAATGAAAACATAAATATATGCCTTGTAAACTTGAACTTGTTTAACGACCACAAAGGATCCAAATCCTTGCTCAAATAAACCTGAAAAATGCAACGCAAGCGCTTTTAAGAAAGAAAACAGAAAAGTGAATAAGGCCATTAAATATTCTCTCATTTGATGATGTCTCTTGTTTTGTGTTGACGTTTCTTTTTTAATTTTTTTACTTTTTCTTCTTTCAACGAACTTATGTGCACTCTTATCTAACGTCTCTCATCCTCTCTACGTGTGTGCAAAATTATTTCAATCTTGGTCACGGTTACATTGTGGTAGGGGGCTATTATCCATACACAAACGCACAATCACCCACAAGCTAAGCAGAAGCTAATGAATAACGAAACGTGTAAATGTATTTCGCAAACATTTACATTTACATTTTGTTCATTTGTAAAAAATTTGGGTCAAATTCAAATACACAAAAGAAGTCATTGCAAAAATATAACAGCGTCACAATTGATGACAAAAGAATATAGCATTTGATTTCGTTGGTGCTAAGCAATTCTAAATGCAAAGATTAAATTTAGCAAAACTACAATCAAGTTATAAACTTAGGCAGACTTCTAGTTCAAAACGGTTTCTTATCATTTCACTACTGATTATAACTAATAAAAAAGTTGTAAATCGAGCTTTGCAAGTTATCCGAATATATCCATTAGATGGATAAACAATTCGCTTATCGCGAAAATCATATTAGTGTACATTGATGTTTTATTTAAATTATCCGCTCAGGAGTAACAAATATTAATAGATCCTCGAAGTAGGCATTAAAAAACATCTCTATATTTCTAATCAGCTGAAATCATATTGTAATTAATCCCATTAATTCCACAAAAGTGCTCATTAATTCCACAAAATGGAAATCCTTCAATTACTCTCTTTAACTTTGTTGAGAGAATTTTATTGTTTATTTAGGTAATTCAAATATCCATTCACTTGGGTCAAAAAGTTGAAATTCATAAATTTCCTTTAATCAATTTATATTCACACACAAATCTACGTAATCGGTGTAATGCTTTCATTCAATATAAAGATTCGTCCATCGTATTTAGAATTCTTTGCATCGTAAAAGGTAATTCCCAAGTTCGATATTTAATTTATACAAAGTCCACTTGTATTTATAATGCTTTATATTTGCAATTTCTCTCAAAGCTTTTTTCTAATAAATAAGTTGGCCTATGTTTGTGTCGTTAATTTTTAGTTAAATAAAAAATATCAAAAGTACACAGACACACGGACATATTCACTATTCATGTAAGGGTAAAAGTCCAGATTTAATAGGAATGAACTCAATGCAGAAAACGACGGTGAGGAAGAGTAACAAACACATGGCACTGCAAAAAGACATCAAAGTATACAGATAGTACAGAGTAATCTTTGTGACTACTAGCTAAGCACTTAAAAACAACAACAACAATGACGTATACACATGCGCCCAATAAGATAATGTAAAACACACAATACATTACAAAAATTTTACATCTTAATAAGCAAACCACAAGAAAAATACTATTTGATTGAAACTCAAGGAATATGATTAAATAATTAGTGTAACACTAACCTTTAATAAAAAGTTTAATTAATATCTGATGATATAGATAAGTTGGAAATTAATTTAATCAACACAACGCGAATGCGAAACGAAATGCAAAACCTTTCTGCGAAAACAATCCAAGAACACGGATTATAGATTAATAATTAGCAGAAAATATTTCACTAAATTCTTATGAATAATTCCTTTCGTAAATTGCACAAAAACTGAGAACAATTTTCTCAGCTTAAAATTTTTCACAAACAATATTACCTCTGCTTCTTTTCGCACTAGCAAATCTGAGCATGCACGATAATCTAATAGCACAAGCACTGATGCCAAGTTGTAGATATACTAAATAGTGCTTTCACAGCTGAGAATATTTAGGTCTTCCCACATAAAAACTTTGCACGCTTATTAGGCTTTTGCAGTTTAAGGTATATTAAAAGCATCGCACATTTATGCACACAGAAATGGTATGAAATGTTCCTCAACATTTTACTAAGAGAGATATGAGAATATCAGCTGTTTTTTGTCATCAGCTTAACAGTAACCCTTATCAGTAAGTGTCATTTTGCATTGCAACTTAACAGTAATTCTTATCAGTAAAAAAAAGAGTGTGTTGGGTGAATACAGAGTGGTTAAATGGACATTAATTAAAAACATATTGCAAACAACCAAATTATTCTCGCAGAAATAAAATTTTTAATAACAAAACAAAAAATATATATACATTTTGATGTCTTTTCTTAGAAAATAAAATAGGTTAAAAAAAAATTTGTTAATTAATTAATTTAAAGATTATAAACAAATAAACGTGCAAAAGCAACAAAATTCCCAGATCTATAGCAACAAAGTACAGCCAAAAAATAATGATTTATTTGACAGAGTTGTTATTCATGTACTTTTTATCGATATACAATTTAATGCGTAATTTGTAAATAAACAAAAAAAAAATCAGCGCACCATTTTTTACAAAAAAGAAGAAGAAAACATATGGATATTATTTATTTCAATGGAAAAATGCAATTTCCAATACGCTGTTTTTAGATAGTATTATTTAACATATTTTTTATATTATTTGTATTAAAATTTTCATTTATATAAACTAAGGTTTTTTCATTCCACTTGTCTCTGCAATCCCCATGTCGTTTGTTTATTTTTAAGTGGATTTCTTTATATTTACTTCTCAAACCGTTTGTTGCTTGATATGAGGTAGCTCGACTTTTCATACGTATACTAAGTGCGGTTTAGAAAATAAGTGCACAAATATTTGATGTAGTAAAGTACTTACGCACTGATAAGATGCGTCAATAAACTTTCTATTCTTTCTTTTTAAAAAACATCTTAAGCATTATTTAATTTCCTTTATAAAGAAATCACGCAAAACACTTTATATTTTTTAATCCGTATATTCGTTTTGACGTTCGCAAATGTCAGCTAAAACGGAATAATAAAAACATTATAGACGACATAATATTGGAAGTTTTTGCCAAATATATAAAAAATTTGATGTAATTTTTAAATTAAAGAAATCTTTAGCAAAAAATATAAAATTTGTTTATAACGAAATAAATTATTAGTATTTTTTTATTACTTTTTTATTAGTACAGTGAAATTAACAACAAAAATACGATTATTGTGGATTGGAAAGAAAAAAATCTTTAAGAAAAATGGATGATAAATTATGGTACGTTTGTATTATAGAATGCAAACTTTTTATGACGTTTTCAGATTTCGTGAAAGTTATTGGAATAATATTGACACTTGGGTCTTCCCATTTTGGATGGTTTGCTTTGTTTGTTTATAGGGTCATCGAATTGGAATCGGCTTTATTAGACGATTGCAACGTCAATGATATTTACAGTATTTGTCAAGGGAAATCCTTGCCGGAAGCTCTAAGGCCTGATGTTTGGCAAGTTTGTCTGGATGTTCGCAATAAAAACGATCAAATGTGCTTATTTAACGAAATCTATGACCTGCCATTTCAAAACAAGTTACGAGAAGATTGCCAAACGGTAGTGGAACGAATAGGCAACGATGATGAGGATAAGGTCTCGGTCTTATCAGATTTGGAATCTATTTTGACTTTTTATTGCAAAAATCGAAACCTTCAATATGAAAGTGACAATGGCTGGATAGAACTGCTGCTGCCGTTACTGGCACTTAAATTGAAACGCTCAGATACATACAATTTGTTCGAGTCCATACGTGATACCTATGTACCCAAAGGTTGCAAGCCGAAGGGAAATGTATTTCACGTTTTCCGTTTGCTGATATTATACCATGATCCTGAATTGTGCACTATGTTGGACACCAAGAAAATATCCCCTGACTTATATTCTCAGCAATGGTTTCAATGCTTATTTGCCTCGAGTTGCAGCTTATCAGTTATACTGGCTATGTGGGACTTATATTTTCAACATGCTGATCCATTTTTAGTATTCTTTTTAGGCTTAATTATTTTGATTAATGGACGTGACCAGATTTTGAATATGAAAAATTCCAACAAACAAGAAATTATTCATTTCCTTACAAATATGCCGTGTGCTCTAGAAACGGATGACGTAGTAGATTTTTGCTCATTGGCCCAATATTATTCAATAAAGACTCCAAGTTCGTTTAAAACCGATTTTCTGAAAGCATTATATGGCAAGCAAAGTGAGAAAGGAGTAAACGAGGAACCGTGTTCTGTATCGCAGGTTCGCTATATATAAATTTTGACCTATCTGGATTATTAATTCGATAAATTTCAGGCCCTTTGCCTACCTGTTTCAGTATATGAATTGGTCGAAAATACTTCCTTAGACATTTGCTCAGCCGATGCGGTACGTTTCTTCCTGGTGGATTGTCGCCCGGCCGATCAATACAATGCTGGTCATTTGTCTACAGCGTTTCATTTAGATTGTAATTTAATGTTGCAAGAACCTGTAGATTTTGTTACCGCGGTTCAAGGCTTACTAACGGCTCAGCGCCATGCCATTGAAGCAAATTCTAGTGCCGGGGGAGAGCATCTTTGTTTTATGGGTAGTGGTCGTATGGAAGAAGATCAGTACACCCACATGGTAGTCGCATCGTTTTTGCAGAAAAATACTCAATATGTTTCTCTCTTAACGGGTGGCTACGGTTCGATACATAACTATTTTGGCGATCATATTGGCGATTGCCTGGAGGAACATGATCCAAAATTGTGCTTAATTTGCTTTAAAAATCAACCAAAAGAGAAAATTGCTCAGCAATCTAACAAAAGACCAACTAAAACTGGCACTACGACAGATCTGTTTGCAAAATTTTCAAGCGTTATGAAGCTCAAGTCGGCCGAAGTGAAAGATAAGCTTATGGATATTATTGTAAATCCCTCCAATAATACGGCGAACGCTTCGACGATGGTTGGTAATTCACATCAGCATACCCAAGACCGGCATGTGTCAGCTTCAGAACGTAATGGCAAACGTTATCGTAATGTAGCACCAGTTTTTAGTATCGACGACGAAAATGACGGCGATTATAGCGACCCTTTGGAAAATAAAAACCCGTTGAATGACGATAAAAATAAAATGCCCGGTGATGACCAAGAAGTCGTTACGCTTAACAACTATTTAAAATCGCCCGATATTATAAACGCTTTCAAATGCCAGGAAGTGCATATGAATGGGTATATGTACGATTCCCACTTGATTATAACCCCATCGCATTTATTAGTTCTGCGGGAATTAGGACGTGGTCAAGCTCAGATTATGGTACGTCGTCCTTTGGCAAGCATTGTTAAGATTACTGCCAAGAAAAGACATCGCGATTTGATTACATTTAAATATGGATATCCCGAGGGTGACAATTTGCTTATAACCGATATGGATCGCTTTCTTATACCCAATGCTAGTGAAGCAACAGCTATGGTATCCAAATATATTGTGCAAACATTGGATGGCAGTAAATTAACGTAATCTTAAGTCAATTAACATTTAATCAGAATGTAAAACAAAGCATGTGTCTAATTGTAGTCTATTTCTTTTCGTCCTTTCCTCGTCTTTGTTTATCTTTCTGGTTTTTCTTTTCTATATATCTCTTCAATTTTCATGCTGAACTTTGAAGTTTAATTGTGTACGCTATTGCAACAAGCTAAGTTAATTTTACCTTTTTATAAGCGTACATATGTAAGCATACATACGAACACACACGCAGCTTAAGAAAAGATTTTAAATCTACAAAAATTGAAGAGAAGATATGTTTACGTGAACTAATATTTAAATAATAATTAAATCAATCCCTTTTTTTAAGCATAAACCAAGAGATAACTGAACGATAGTTTTAAAACTTTATTTTCCGTAATATGAATTTTTGTTTTGTTTTTTTTTTTTTTGTATGGCGATAATGATGATATGATGATATATATTCTCCGCATATTTGATATACTTAGATATCCCATTTATCAATGAAATGAATCTAACCGTGATAATAACAATAATTTAATAACTCTTTCCTGAAAACCATTAGATGTAGCATACAAATGGAAATTTAATGTAGAAATGTAGCGAAATAAAAATTCCTAATTCATGTCTATTTCACAATTTATTTTAATTCAGTTGGGAAAGCGCGGCAGAGAATTTTTGCACGTCAATTCCAGTTCATCAAACTAATGAGATAATAGTTCACATCGTTCACAAGTGTAGATAAATAAATAAAATTAACTACTCCTCAGCAGCCTCACTTGAATCAGTGTAGCGGTAATGGCAAGAAGTCCATCTCATCAGCGCTTATTTTAACGGGAATCTGAAATGTCTTAATGATATGACGACCATCGAAGTAAATTACACGATGGGACTGGGTTTTGTCGAACTGAGTTAAATGCGGACGTATTCATAGAAGTTTGTATTATCCATTTGTAAAACTGAACATGCGATTAACAATATAAAATTTAGGCGGCTAACTGTAAGAATTCCTGAAAAGACGAAGACGCCATCAAATATTCGAAGAATCTTACAAGTAGATAAATGAATGCACGTGTCATCCATTAATTCTTAATCCTAAATCGTCGCGAATTTGGGAGAATTTTTATTTGTTCTAGGGATATTTTTTCAGGACTTAAAGAAACGTCTATTGGAGTTAGGTGTACTTAGGGGACCTTTTAATGGTCTTAAAGGCATTTTTATTGTGCTTATGCCATACTTTTTTTGAATTTGGAAGTGCTTTTCGAAGACTTAACAATGGGTACTCCTTAACTACTTAAGGGTTCTTTTATTGAGCCTGAGACGGAACGTTTATTGTACATAGAGGAAATTTTTTAACACTTTGGACTACTTTTTTAAGACTCTGGGGCGAGTACTTTTATTAGATTTAGGGATACATTTGTAAGGCTTAGAGGCGGGTACTTTTATTGGGTTTTTATTTGATTTATAGATAATTTTTTGAGACTTGGAGTACTTTCTTAAGATTTAATTTTTTATACACTAAATTTTTTTGATTTTATAATTTTTGTGGCTTTTTTCTTTTTGTATTATACAACTTTTTTAGTTTTTTCTTGGCAATTTTTAACTTTATGTAAATGTTTAACCAAATTCTTAGTACACTTGTAAAATGGCTTTGATTTCTCGCTAAAAGCCGTTAGCTGAGTTTTTCCTTTACAATGTTTATAAAAACAAGTACCACATGTTGAGAATGAAGAGAGCACAGAGTTGATTTCAATAAATTGCAACACTTCGAATGAAGCTGAATGCTGTTAAAGTGGTAGAAATTAGGGCCGCAAATTTGTTAAAGTGGTACAAAACCATCGCAAACGAACCCAACTGCGCAAAATTAATCAAAAATTCCAAAATTCAATTTTCTTAGAGTATGGGGTACCTATAGTATAGTACTTTATTTAATTTAGGGCAATTTTTACTGGGTTTGGACGAGCTTAAACTTGGAAAATTATTCCTTAGAAAAAAAAAAAAGGTCACATTAGACTCGTTGCAATCGTTCAATGCTTGAAAGAAAATACGATAAGTGAAAGCAAGAAAGGTATATATATATAGCGTTACTTTAACCATACGCAAAATAATTTTGTCCCAGAACGTTCGCAGAAAGATAAGTCTTACTATAAATAGCTGGAACTAGTGAATCTGATGGAGCTGTAGAGCCTTCTTCACGTGTTAAAAAAAAAGCAGTTCAATATTTTCGTTACGTTGCTTGTTACCTATCAGAAATCAACTCGATACTTTTCCAATAAGAAATTTATTTTCTCTTAGAATACATAAAAAATTTAATCGACAGAAAAGGAAAGAAGTAAGAAAATTATATTCAGCAGTGGCCGTTTCTTTTCTTAAAGAAAACATAAAATGTAAATTAAATTTTAATGTTGCATGTTTCTGGTTGGACATGAGCGATTTTTACAAATTCTTATGCAGACACTGGAAAACCACCCATTGAATATACGCTCCAATTCTTGTCCTTTTATATGTCCCAGTTTATAGGTAACGAGAGCTGTTCTTAGTTGGTATTGTATTGTGAATGTGTCCTTTGGCCAGTTTCGCTCACTGTCAATGCCACTCTGCCTGCATAAATTTCCGATGCTTCCGCGAGAATGTTTACCAAATGTATACACACACAAACAGGAAAGCGCATGGACTTCATATTCGCTATTGCACTCGATTATGTACTTTATGGATAATGAAGCTTCTTTCTTGGTCTTGTAAATGTGTTGAGAAAATGAACATACTCTTATTCTCCGGTGGTATGTTTAAATAAATGAAGACGTTATAGTCGGGCAAGATCGATTATTAAATACCGCATACCACATCGCCTCTATACACAATAATATGCAATAATATACCAGAATTGTACCATGCTTTCATTCACAGGCGCATTTTCCATTTGAGCAATTAAATGGGAACGGTCCCAAAACGTCAACTGGCTTAGTACAACTTTAAAAATTAATTTAATTTAACTTTTGTTTGCTAAAGATCTTCGTCTATTTTCGTCATGAACTGACACAAGGTAGACTTCGTTGCTATTAAAGAATTTACTTTTCTTGAGAATCCGTGTAGAGTGTAGAATCGACAAAATAGACCTACGTAGTACAAATTTTTATTCTTATGTCAAATTTCTGTCATGGATCGATTTTTAACATGATATAATAAAAACTATACTCTTCTGCCATTTTAAAACTTAAAGCTTTTGGTAAAAATGGGTATATAGACAGATTTAAAAAAATTGATCTACGTAACCTTTTCGCTCCTAGGTCAAAACATATTCGTGTCCGAAATTTAGGTCTATGGGTTGAACACAATTATTCATCGAAATGCTTCGGACGGACAGACGGACTTAAATCGACTCAGAAAATGAATTCTGAATCGAAGGGTATAACGAAAGCTGAGTCTATCTTAAGCTCTTTTGGAGTACATAAAAAATGTATATGAATAACTTTTTAAAAAGCTTTCGTCGAATTGATTGACAAGGTCAAATACCACTTCAAATACAAGAAGCATTGGGATTTCTTGGCGGAAAATTGTCGAGTAGCGACAGCGGAAGTAGAGATGTATTCATCTCAATTCTTCGAATTTTTAAAGATCTGGCAGTAGGCTGCTTGTCCACTTTCATTAGCTTAACGCTGTGCCTTGAATATATTTGATATTAACAGTACATTTAAAGTTAATTTAATAACGTCTAAAGAGTCTGTCCGTGTTCGCAGTAATCACGACTAGAAAAGGTCACAACACTGGAATAAATTTTTGCTATTCAATTAAGATAAAATCTACTGTAAGAAGAAAAGCATTCCCAATAATTTTAATGCAGTTCCCTTAGTACGAAGAGAAGGTGAAATTTCAGCCAAAATAGAATAAAGAAAAATGTAACCATGTAGATAGCAATCACTCGGTTTGACAAAATTCGAATATCGCTCTGTACCTCTTATATATTCCTTTAGCATTGGCGTACCTTTATTTCTACTGATTTTTATCAAGTCTGTGTTTAAGAAGGCACTTGCATTAACTTTCTTCTCCGTTTGAATGTAATTAAAAAAAGCTCTGTCGAACGTAACATAAACATAAATACAAGTAAAACATAATTACAAGTTTAAAAAAAAAAGCCTTCCCCTTGCATATCTTCGTTCTAATCATAGTCATCACTATTGTGAGACGATCCGAGATGTAAATGGTGAGATCTCGAATAGCCCCAACTATTGATGCCAGCACCTTTGATTTCCAAATCAATGTAAAACTGCTGTTTTGGCAAAGCTGCAGGCCAATTAATATTTTTAAAATCACTTTCAAGGCAAGAGCGCAATAACAAACAAATCTCCCGCGAAGCTCGAACAGTAAAAGCGAATGTAGTACGCGTCACTCTCTTGCGTTCGTCGCCATCATTCCCATAAACATATACTTCATTCGAACTTTCCCAAACTCGCCTAAAAATAGACTTTGCCCATCATACTGTTTGTAGCACGTAACTGTCATCTCACCTAAATGATTGACCGGCAATGTTAAAGAATAACATGCTGGAGAGCATATTGAAAAGATTACGATGGCTACTCTGTTGATTACTCGAGCACTTCCATAATGCGCCCAACCACGGTCCTTTCAAATCCACAATAACTTGCCACTTATGAAAGTTACATTCCAATAGACTAATAGAGACCTTCTTGAATGCCTATGAAAACAAATATGATGAATAAGTGATATAATGTTTCGATGATGATGATGATGATGATGATGATTTACCTTAAAAAAATTCATCATTGTCATGCTATGCAGCAATCGGCATTTTTGTAACGTGAAAGAATCGAATTGCCTCTCGATGGCATCGAAAAAACGCAATAAGCATATAGCAAGTTTTTCATGGCAGAGACTTGTGATTGGATTGTGAAAAAGTATCGGTAAAAAGCAGCTACTAAATATTCGGTCAAAACCCGACCTAAGATACACTTCTGTCGAATATTTAATAGTCTGTGCGAACAGTGCGAAATTAAAAAAACTTTGTTCTTTCCACTAATCCACTCTATACTATTACCTTGAAGACTGCATGCATCTTGCAACTGCATGTTGTATGATTCCAAAAATTCTTGCGAAATACATGGACAATAATCAGATCGCTAATGTCCCGGAAACGCCACGAAGTGCCGCGGACGCTTTTGTGATGGTCTATGTCTAAGTAACCGATTATCTTCGCTAGAATTTCCGTAGGCAATTCACAAATGTTTAAACTTATACTTTTTTTATGAATGCGCGATGACTTCAATTCTCGCTTATATCCAGATATGACCCGGCGTCTTTTCATATTGCAGAAAGATTTAATTAAAAATTGTTATTATATCGTAGAGAAAGTTTGGAAATAATATCAATTCAACGCCGCATACGAAGGAAGACACTTTACAGTGACGTGTCAATTTTTGACAGATATCGAAAAGCATGATATATAAATTTGAACAAAAAAAGAAACAACATTTCTTTAGCAAAAATATCATGCGGATATGACAGAAAAAGGTATGCTTCAAAGTTCATATATTTGAGTTTAAATTACGTGATAACGTGAGATGACGCTATGACGCAATAGCAAAGTGTGTCTGCGATATACTGAATGAAAGCCTTTATCGGAAATGTGCAACAAAGTATTCGAATCAATCAATATTGGGGAAAGAGATATATATCTACAGAATCCATTGGCCCCTTCAACATTTTGTTTGTTTTAACATATTAAACGCTTGGTCGGTAAAGCTTACAAGGTTCAATAATATTTCCCGAACATATCGAAATTTGTGCAAATCGACGATAAAAAATCGAAATGAAAATCGTTAAGTTTTGTTTGTTTTTCGCCCTCACAAGCGCGAAATATGTGGAGCCTTGTAGGTTATATAAAAATAGATCACGAAGATTCGCGACAACTGATGCGATAATAACCTATCACCCTAAGGAGAGTAAAGTTTGTTTATAAAGTTTCCAAATTCATTAAAAGTTACTTACGCGCCCTGTATTAAGAGAATGCCGTAAGTGAAATATTTTACGAAAATGAGTAAAAAGTTCCTTTGTTAAAGTTTCAATCTTCAAAAATGTTCGTTGTTTTTGTCGCCCTGACTTTTGTACTACTGTCGAAGCAAATGTGGTGACTATTTGGACAAATCAACATTACCGGCATTTAGGAAAGGGAAATTAGCTTAATTTCGCTACTATTTTATGCATTTATCTTTCGCGGTTATGCTCGCATGCAACACACTCACACTTTTAAGTAACTGTGAATACCCTATGCCATTTATGATATATTAAGTTTGTACGGATATACCTAACATCCAAAACGGATTAAGAAGCGCTTTAACCCACACGTCGCAATTTAAGAGATATTTTCATGAAATTTGGTTAACTTGCTTGCTTTTACCCGAGGACGAATGATATTCAAAATAGTTAGGATGAGTACGCCTTTTCGACCACTTCCCATGTAACGAGAACAATAAAAATTTCCAATCTTTGGTATGAAAAATTCGATTTGGCTGGGGCAACTCTCTGAAGACCCTCTCATATAATCGTTACTACAAAAACTGAATCTTTCTATGGTAAAAGGATATTATTTTCAATACTTCAGATTTCATGGTTGAAAATTGATTCATAATAGGAAATTGATAAAGAACTCAAGCTTATCGAATTTAGCCCATGTAGGGCTTTTTTTTGGATAACATTGCATATGAAGATTCTTAGGAAAAGTAAATCTGAAGGCTTTATGATAAAAATTGATCCATAGTATTTTACATAGTATTGTGGAAAAAAATTAACGCCATGGATTTTGGGTTACATAGGTCTAGTTTCTATACCCTAATATATATCAGCAAGCAAGCAAGCAAGCCTTTATATACAGAGTAAGTCTCATTTCTAGTCTCTTATAATGGAAAGTGAAAAATAAAAAAAATTTTTAAAAAGTAAATTAAGTTTGTTAAACTTGGATCTTGCCACATGATGTCTTGGCCATCCTCCAATATGCGCGCTTTCATGAAAAGCATACTTTTGCACGAAAATACTATGTAAGTTTTGGTACATTAATGGCAAAGCGGGTGAATAACTGTACTAGTGAAGTGATGTAGCGTACATAATGGTTGGCCTTGCTCGACTATAATGTTCTTAATTGTTTTTGTAAAATATAAATATTTAATAGAGCAAAAAATATGTATATGTATAAATGTGTATGTGATTTTATAGCACATAAGAGATGCAACTGTGCTACACCAGCTAAAAATCAATTGCATTGCCTTCGATCCAACATAATCCTCTTTAAGGAGAAACGTCGCATTACATTTTTCATGTGCTTTTATTGGTCTTAAGTCCTCCGTTAATTATTCGAAAATGGTAATTAAAAATCTTGTTGAATCCATAGAAATATTCAAAGTTATTAATCCGATTGAATGGTTTTGGGTATGGGTGATTAGAGGTAAAGCAGAGATTTCGAATATCCTTTTTCAAAAGCTAAGTTGCTCGAGTTTGTCGTATCCGTATTTACGAGATTTCTTACCAAGAACTTTTGTCTTGAAAAGGATGATATACGTCTACGTGCGACCGTCCTCAGCAAAAGCGAACCAGAAAATGGTTTGAGGTTTGAATTTTATCAAAAAAGTTGCCAGCATATTTGTACGCCTAACAATTTAAAGGCTGAACATTCATTCATTATTAAATATTAATAAATCTTTTCATTGTTATAAACAAAACAAGTAAGAAAGTTCTATTCTGCGGGGGCCGAATCTCGCATACCCAACACTACGCTTTTCGCACTCTACTGTCCGAGTTCTTTTATATGATACCCATATAGTTAGCATTATTAAGAAAAACCTAATCGCGCTGTCCACCGTTTTCATTTTAGAATTAACCCATTTCTGGGCCGTTAATATATCTTCATTTGAGGAGTATACAAAATAGTTTTAAACATTCTGTCTTGTTTGCCTTATGATAAATAAGCATAAAATGCCAAAAAAGTGAAAAAAATAAAATTTAATCACCTTGTGAGCATGGCCGAGTTTTTCCATTTTTCGACCTAAAGAGCAAAGTGTTTCGTAAAGTAAATATGGAAAATTTCAATCTTCTAACTTTAATAATATTCGAGTAACGAGCAAAAATCTAAAAATTTTTGTTCAAAAAAAAACGGACTTGCGTTCAGTTTACGCTCCACTGTGCGCTTCTGCTTTGACCAATTTGGCCCATTTTCAATAACAACCTGCGTGCAGAAACTTCCAATATTTCTACCAAGTTTGAAGTCTTCGATATCTTCATTTTTCCGACCAGGAGGGTGCCGACAACAAACAGCACTCAGACGGACGGACATGACTTAGTCATTTCAGAATTTCACGCGGATCAAAATTATATATACATTATAGTGCCTCCGAAGCTTCCTTTTGGGTCTTACATACTTTAGGGAAAAAGCAAAATGAGTATACACCCATCTTACAGTGGTGGGTATAACAGTAAATTCAGAAAAATACTATTTTTTCTAAACATAAAATGTTATTATTGTTATTGAAAACATTACCGCACTTGAGATTTGAACCCGCGACAATTGAGTTGATTGTCCAAACATAAAATAATATTATATACTAGCCTTTGAATTTGTTTACGATACGATATTTTTTAGTTAGTTACACAAATCAAGTGTTATAGCGCCATTTGTTTATGATAGATGCCTTATGCAAAAAAAAAAAAAAAAAAAATAGAGAAATAGAGAATAGAGGGAAACTTGAAGATAACAAAAATATTTACTAAGTCCCTGAGGTTGCTAAATAATACCAAGTCCAATTTTGAGTTCCTCGTTTTTTGGTGTAAGTTGCTTGTTCTTGTTTTTTTTTTTAGTGTAAGATGCTTGTTCTTGTTTTTTTTTAGTGTAAGATGCTTGTTCTTGTTTTTTTGGTATAAGATGCTTTTACTTGGTTTTTTAGGGTAAGATGCTTGTTCTTGTTTTTTTTAGTGTAAGATGCTTGTTCTTGTTTTTTTTGGTGTAAGATGCTTGTTCTTGTTTTTTTTGGGCGTAAGATGTTTGTTCTTGTTTTTTTTTGGTGTAACATGCTTGTTCTTCTTTTTTTGGTGTAAGATGCTTGTTCTTGTTTTTTATATTTGTTTTTTTCTTTATGAGCTGTAGTTATTTTGTAAAGGATGATTTTTCTTTTCGTCAACTGTAAATCATAGTTTCCAAAAGAAGCAATGTATGTGTGCGTATATATAAATGGGTTCAGTTAAATATTGCTCGAAAAGAGAATTTAGCGAATAATGTGAAACGGGAGCATCGCCTATAAAAATATTGCTTGCTTCGTTTATAATCGTCGATCGATTATAAAGCGCTTTAAAGCTTTTATAAAATTATTAACGGTCAATATACTTTAACTTTTTACCCGAATCATCATTTGGGGTCTACTATAAAAGCTTAGAAGCTTCTCCGAACTGCGCATGTGATTGAAACAAAGAAATAAAAAATTAAATTAAAAAAAATAAAATAAAATAAAATACCAACAATTCTTTAATATTTTGCAGCAATGACTTTTGTTGTTGTTGTTTTGTATTTTTACAGAAATAAACATATGGACGATGAACTCGGCAACGAATACATTCACGCAAAATCGAAAAAGGATAAAACTTAAGCGGTAAACATGACAATAAACAACAACACACCAACTAAGTAACTATGGCAGTCGTAAATATATATCTCTATGAACGAGATGTTAATGACGTAGTTACCAAGTAGACAGAATCAGTTTTTTGACTATTGTTGTTGTATATGACAACTATTGCTTAGCAGGCTCAGTATGCTAGCCCAATAAAGAAAGATGTGGTATGTGTACGAACAAGTGCCCGAGTAAAGTGTATGCGTTCTTTTTTTTTTT
>CCAG010018218.1:0-29412 GCA_001077435.1 Glossina morsitans morsitans | reverse complement strand
TATTATTATTATTATTATTATTATTATTATTATTATTATTATTATTATTAATTTAGCAAGAGAAATAATTTTTAAGGCTTCAGTCTGTCTTAAAGCTCTAGCGCCGACTAAGGCTATTTGGCTTTATTAAAAACTCTACCGCACTTGAGATTCGAACTCACGACCATTAGTTTGCTAGGCGAGATTCTCTGCCTTCGGTTGAGTGTTTTAGCAAAATGGAATGTTTATGCTTTACACCACTTGTTGTACAAAGTATATTAAGTTTGTGAGAATGCATATGTATAACACCCACACGTACTTAAGATAGATGCTCTGCTATACAGTTCGGTTTAGATGCATTCTATAAAGCGATTTAAGCTTGTCTCTCTGTCTCTCTTTTCACCTGGTGTTTACCCGTGTGTATTTGAACTTAATCTCCATATTGCAATTTTAGAGATATTTTCATGAAATTCGGTACATTCCGGTATTTTGGCCCAATGGCAAACGTTGTTGTTTTTAGTTTCCTTGCATTAGTTTTTGTTAATGGTGTTTTCATCAACGATGGTTTTATTTTGGCTGAAGTAATCCACAGTCTTACTTATCATCGATGTTCATAGTTCCATGGTATAGTATTCATCACTCGCCATAATTTAGTAGCATTGTTCTTGGAATTATGTATTTTATAGAGGTAGCTTACACTGCAGCCCAAAGCTTAACCTAGTGCTTTCGAATGGGGATCACAGTTTTAATTCAGCTCTACATGATAAACTACACCACAACCCTCTTCAATGTTGTTTTATTCTTTTTTTTTATGCCCTACCCCACAACGTTATATTAAGTTTATGCGGATGTATGCAACAGCCATAAAGACCTGAAGTAGCCCCATCTTTTTTTATACCGATCGATTCAAAATTTCTTCCTGATTTCATTTAAGCGTGCCTGTTCGTCTATCTGTCTGGTTTCCTTGTGTTCAGCAAATTTTTGAGATATTTTGATGAAATTTAGTAAACCGATATATTTCTGGGCCAAGGACGAACGCTACTGAAAATAATTTGCATCGGATCGCTTTTTCGGCAAACCTGCCATATAACGCCTTACTGTGAAAAGTCGTACCATGGATAATTGTGGAGCGTTTTAATAGTGAGCCAAGCTTCCTTATAGTGTTATCACTCATTTCTTTTATGCCACACGCAGACATGGTGGTATTCAGAATGGATTATAAGTAGAGACAGAGTAATGATGATCTCAGATGCTTTGTGTAAACGCTTGATAATGAATTCTATTAGAGAATGTATGTAAACCAAGTTTTCCATTGATTCTCTCGATGATCAAAACTTTCGGAATTCCGATAAAGGACGAATCAAAGCCTCTGATCTATGATATCTTCCATATAATACGACGCCTACCTTTGAACGTTATAAACAACAACAAACAACAAGTTGCAAATAATTGACTCTCCTTTCCTTTAAAAAATACAATTTCATTTTTCTTTTTAATCCTGAATCTATTCATCTTATTAAAATTACAAAAACTTGTATATATGTGTACTAAGCTTACAAAATGCTTAGAAAACATGTACAACTTTAAGATTTTATTTTCTTTTTCTCTTGCATACTTCACTTATTAATTAAAACTCTATTACGTTCAAGTGCTGGTAGTTGGATGCTTTAATATATTTTTTTACCCCCTTAGTTACAAATATAATATATAATCTTGAGCTCTCTCTCTGCACATATGGAAAATGGAGAAAAAAAGCTTTGTAATATCTAAAAATAGCACAACAAGGCAGCAAATTGACGCCTTCAAAGCTTAATAGTCAGTTTCATAGTCAGCATCATGAATAGCGAACAACAACGGAACGAAACTTTTGCCCGCAAAAAAAAAAAAAAAAACAAGGAACATATAAAAAGGGAAAAACGTTATAAAGCACGTAATATTTGTATATTGTGCAAAATAACGAGGAAAGGCAAAACGCGTAGGAGCTTAAAATAACTTCGCTACGAGAGGGAAATGCATGAAATTGTAAGGGCATGGAAATTAACGTGAATTTATATTAACATGTAAAATGCGGCTAACAAGTCATGATACCCGGGCAAACCTAACGCCCACATCCCCACGCGTATAACGTCAGCGTCACTAACCTAACCTAAGTGTGCTAATTTTGGAATAAATACGCATATCCTCTTGGGGATTTACGTCTACGTGCATTACCAGCGTAGTCCGCATTAACACAATTGATAATAAAATCTGCATAGTTCTTACGATATTCTAATTTACGATATCATAAATACAACATATTTTAGTGAGTTTTTCTAGTATTCTATGATTAAATTTAGAAAGAGTACTCTCCCATTGCATATGATATATCTGATCGACTTGTTTGAGATGCATATATAATAAACTGCCCATTACCTCTCTATAAGGAACTTTAGTGCTTCGATTTCTCCCTTATTGCATAGTATACGGTTAGGGGCAGGTGTATGGTTCTCTATCACGAGTAAACTCGATAGTTGCCGGTTATGGATTCGCTATAATGCACGGGGAGCTTACCGCTGTCGATAAGGTATGGATGTGTGCTTTCATCGAATGAAAAATATTTGGATTCTAAAATTGCTGTCGAGTAAGCATTTGTAAATTCACATTACGATCGAGTTTACTCGGTACCAAGAACCATAAACTGTTCTGAATTTGTTTAGAATATATGTTAGATATCTATGATGGTCTATCCACAATCTCCCATTATTTCCATCTCTTATAGTTATCGAATCTATAACAAAGTCTATAACTCCAAGGTCGTTTGTTTTGAATTTCTGTTTCTTTTAGGTCGATGTTGTCCGCAATGTCATTTGCAAGAATCAGTATCCCATCTACTTATTATATACCGCTTTATACATCACGTTATCTCCTTCTACGTGCTAATGGATTGGTGTAAAGTCATACCTGACTAGAATGTTGTCAACCATTTGTTACCAGCGATTGTTAACTTTGCAAATCTTTCTATCATGACAGTCAAAATCCTCAAGAAATTGTCTTCACTCGCTTCAACTCATTATGTGACAATTCTGTTATATTTTACAGCTATTCACAATAACAAGCTCATGGCGGAATACTGGCAAGAACCTTTCCTAGCAATGGATTCTTTTCTTTTGAACATACGCAATCGTTTATGGGTTTGAATAGCATGTTTTCGCTATTGATTTCTGCTTCCAAACAGTTCATAGATTTCCCAAGTGCAATTGCCAATAAGTGCTTCATGTTGTTCATCATTGTGTGTGTCTTTCATACGGTTCCTTATCGACCATTCAGAGCTATTCGATTGTTTTGTACGCTAACGTAAACAACAAAATCAATTGCCTTTTTAAGCCCAAATGTTGTTTTTGGAATCTGCGCCGATATCGTATACAACCACAAGTTTTGAAATATCTAAGTGTTAGCTTCTGGTCGGACAGAGCTTCTTTATGTACAACGCTCTGAGGTTTTTTAAAAGGCAAGTGGTGGGTTAAGGTAGAGGCTTTAATCATTGCTTCTGTTGTGAAGTATTGTGTGTTTAAGTTTGCTTACAACGGTAAGCATCCAACAATAAGAGCTCTGTTTATCCGTTCGTCCTTTTCAGGCGAATATAGTGCACTTGTTTGATTACTAATATCAGACGGTTTAAATATGTTTTGCAGGCGCTAACTGCAGACTTCTGCGCCTTTATCGATGCACAATACTTTAAAGGTCATTGATTTTCGACTGTATGCGTCAAATCATTAAATTTATTTGCATCTTTTTGTTTTGACCGTATTGACTTATTGTCCTAATAATTTTCTATTATAATCGCCCAGTTAAATGGGACTCATTCGCCTTCTTTTATAGGACAATATCAGCTGTCATGTGTTGGGTTTCCTTGGATGTGTGCAGCATATTAAAGAGACACGTCATTAATCTCCTTGATACTTTTCTTTATGGAAAATGTCATCTTTTGTAAATTTGCATAAGCGACCGAACCGTAAATGCCGTCAATTACGAGGTAACTTTTTATAGATGCTTTGTTTAAAGACTGCGATGAATTCTCCCAGCATTAAAATCTTTTTATGAACCTATTTGTGGGTGCTTTCATGAGAAAGCTTCGGAGACTCCAGAAACTGCATTTATTTTTGATAAGTATGATATACACAGCCCATTTAGGTAGGTCTGTCCTTCCGTATTTGTGAATTTCGTATGGTGAATTTTGTTTGAAGAAAAATATTGGAAACTCTTGGATGCAAGTTGTTAATGAACATGAGCTCAATTAGTAATTGGCAACACCTTTTAAAATCCGAAAAGTTGAGTTTTTTGTTAATTACTCAAGTTCTGCAACAAATATATTTATAAAAATGTGCATACATTCCAATATTACAGAATAGGGAGAATTAGTTTTTACGGACATAATTTTTTTAACGGTTTCATTTATGATCGATAACTCTGCCGTTTTGCATTATAAAGTAAAAAAATTTTGATTGTATCCCATAAAGAAAAGGTTTTCATCTGAATTGGAAACAAGTAAAAGCACTAAAGTAGACCATGGTCTGCTATCAAACATTCTACACCGCTTCGCGTAATACAATTCTTCGTGTAACGTCTTTTCTAAATAGGCTGTTATACGGGAACTGGACGAAAAGTGATCCGATCGTAATCATTTTCAATACAATACTTCCTTGGGCCAAAACAAGCCGGTTTACCACATTTCATCAATGTAGCTTTAAAATTGCAACCTGCATGTTGAAGAGAAGAAAACAGACAGAAGGTCAGAACGGAAAATAAGCTTAGATCGATCCAGACCCTAAATCGAGCGATTAAATAAAAGACGAGTCAGGTCAGATGATACATCCGCACAAACTTATTATACCATTGTACCATAACTGGCCTAAACAATCTAATGAAGTACTTATACCATAAATGTAATCGGAGTACGAATAAATTGCCAAGCGTTTTAACTCGCTAACTGCGGGCATGTTAGGAAACTTTCAAAAATACACTCTTTCGTAGAAGAAGATGTTTATATATAAAACATTTTTAATCCCATGCTATCGTCAAGGAGCAACCATAGCATTATCACCTCATCTCCATCTTCCACGATTATGACAAAACAAACTCTGACTTTTTCCATCGTTATGTCTTAAGTGATATGTAAGTGGAAGGAAAAAAATAATCCATAATAAAGAAAGAGAATTTTTAAAGTAATTTTTTAATTCGTGTACCTTTTTTATTTAAGAACATTACAACACACTTCAATACACATAGAATGCAAGCTTCAAAGAATATTTCTGGCCATGTTGATCCTACAATATCGTCTGGGGGCTTGTAGATAGATGTAGTAAATGGCTTGCAATTAGTTTGCACTGGGTGGCGATGCATTTTTGTCATTCGTTTCCTTCAAATATTTTATGCCTTGCATTGTAACATTCAACTGTAACGTATTGTGTTGATGCAAGTGCTCTATAAAAATTTCTCCAGATTTGTTCTTTTGATCAGCAATATTTGAACGATTCTTCATATTTAAGTAAAACACTTCCAATTGTTGGGTTAAACTGTTTTCCAAATACTTAAGATCTTTGCGTGTTCTTTGGATTTGTTGGTTCGTGATCATAATTTGTTGCAGCTGGAGAAATTCGTTATCAATGCAATTGGAAGTGCTCGGCTTGCTCCTGCCTTGATAAACGTCACATAAACATTTCATTCGGCTTTCGAAGACAGTGTTTCTCTCCAAGTCGCTTACATTGTCCTTTGCTTCGTTACTGATATCCCGGACCATTTGCTCAATCGCATTCAAATTTGTATTGAATTTATAAAACAAATCGGTTCCATTCTCTACACTTTGGTCTTGTCTTGCATTATTTGCTTTTTGTAAACTATCATCAGATCGATGCAAAGAAGATACATATCCATGATCTAGCGGTGACTTGGCATTTAAAATATCGCTTCCGCAATACATGTTCTTTCGTTCGTTAGCAATTTCGCTTAGGCTGGTTGTACTCTTCGTGCCAGTGTCACTAGAAGTATGTTCTCCAGACAGATTTTCGGTTACATCCATTAAACCGTTAGAGAAGCGATTAAACATTGTATCGATATTCTTCTTCATATTATTTAGATTTTCCATTTTCATCAGGCACATGTTTTGCGTATTTTGTATGCATTGCAACTTTTTGCTAAGTTCTTTAATGTTTTCTTCCTTCGTATATGTGTCCGCACATTTTTCATCATAATTAAAAGCCAGCTCTTCCAAAGCTTCCATTAGTACTTTAACCTCTTCTTTAGCAAAGTCAAGCTCTAGTTTCAAAGCGTTATTTTCAACCCGTATCTTTTCCTGTTTGAGAAGTTGCTGTTTACGATTTTCCAAGCATTCACTTCGATCAGCAATTTCTTTAGTTTTATCATAGGCCGTTTCGTCTCCTGCCTCTAGGTAAGTCGCATTACTCATATAGGAAAGACGGCTAGTTGAACTGTTTTTACATTCCAAACTTGAATTATCCGTTGATTCTTCAAAGATCACTTGTTCATCGATGCCAACTAAGTCACCATTTCTCCAGCGAATTAATTCATCTTGAAGTCTTCGGATTAGGATCTCGAAATAAGTATTTTTCTCTTTGTTCGTTTTGTACAGTGCTTTCCAGTTTTCTGCGCTAAATTTTCTATGAGTGTAAGCGACATTTTTAATGATCTTAGCTCGATGCCCAAACTCGAACGTAGATTTCGTCTCGCATTCACTAGTACTGGCTGGAGAGCAACAAAGCAATATGGCGGTGCGTGCATTACCACCCAATGAGTCTTGAAGAATGCGTGTCAACTTCGAATCGCGATACGGTATGTGCGTTTGCTGTTCATCGGCCAATGCCGAAATCACGTTACCCAGAGCGGATAGCGATTTGTTAATAATTTTGGCTTCATTTAACACAACTCCATCCGCACCAGTTTTCGATACTTTTTCCGAACCGGCCAAGTCAAGGAAATACAATGTTCCCGATAATTGCCTTTGATCGATTAAGTTCTTTCGGTGTACATTTATTGTGAAAACGGAATGCGAACGCGACGAATACTCATTCATGTTGGTCATTGAGATGTGCCGATTTAATCTTCCAGCTTCAATAATATCGAATACGTCCTGTGGCGATGAAACACAGCGTTCAGTTATGTCTTTAACATAAGGTTTTCGATTGCGGTCCTCATGAATTTGCAAATTAATTTTCCTCGCATCAAGCAAGTCATGTATTTTTTCCATGTAGATTTCATAGTAGGAAACCTTGACAAGAAATTCAAATTCCATTCCCTTGGTGCGAATGCGATCAAAAATTTCATTAACTGCACGAGGAAATGATACCTTGCTCCACAGTATCACCAATGATGCCTTCCATGCTATAAGTTTTGCCGGACGAAGTCTGACCATAAGCAAACAAAGTACCATTGTAACCATCGAGTACGTCGCTGACTAGAGGCTCAGCTGCCACTGTATACACTCTATCTTGCGATGCATCCGAATGGAGAACTTTATCGAACGAGTAAGACTTGGCACCAATTGATATGCAATTTTCTTCTCCCTCGTTAACTAATTTAATAATCGACTCTGCTCCGTTTTCAATTTCGTCATCGTTTAATGGACGAAAACGACAAATGACTTTAATATTCCCGTCGGCTGACAAACACTTGTTGTTCTTGGTAGACATTTTATTCGCTTTGTATAAAGATCTCTTTCACTGTAGTCGTTGATAACTAATAGTTGTTTGCTTCCAAAATTGTTTATCTTATATAGACATCCTCAAGATCATTCCCGTCCTTTTATGTAATTTCAATTGGTACCTGCTATGCGGATTATTTTCGTTTCTTTCTCGTAATTGTGTTCTTGGTTTGGCGCCGAATACAGATATAAAATAAAAAATATGTTATTAAGCCATGAATTAAAATTGGGAAACACATAAAATCACTTCTTCTATAACTATAAAATTTTGGAAATTTTTTTTTTAATGCCTTGAAATTGGGTATCCCCACAAGACATTCAATTTTTCATAAAGAATTGTTATATGAATGAATGCCCTATAATTCTCCTCTTTAAGCAGCAGTTTCATCAGTTAGCAGCTTGAGATTTTGTGTCGATTGAGCCGTTGATTGTTCGAGAAAAACGTACAAACCCAGAGTAAATAGTCATATATAGTAGAATCAATTACATGTTATATAAATTTCAATGTGAATATATTGAGTATATTCGCCCGATAAAAGTACTTTTAAAAAAACTGAATTAGTTGCTGAGATAAAGTTGCGCTGATTTCTTGTAACCGGACGAGGAATATGTACTTTTCTCATTACATGTAAGAGAATCGATAAACGTCCCTATCAAATATATGCATTCCTATGAAATATAAAGCCAAATTTGAGGCTTTCATCTTTGAATATGCGCCCTTTTGAGCGTACTAGTAATAATACAATTTTACGCCACCACAAGATTGTGCGGACGTATGTAATATGCAAAAGATAGTCCAAGATAAACACACTTTTTATTATAACGATCGATTCATAGTCATAATTTGAATTTATCTGTTTGTCCGTCCGTCTGTCTGTCTGAGGACTGTCCATGTAAATTCACCATTTGGTCAAGCTACAGATCGCAATTTTTGAGATATTTTGGTGAAATATGGTACACTGTCATCTGTGGACACAAGGATGTACGCTATTGGAAATGTTTTCAATCGATCCAAATTTTCGTCAATTTCCCACATATAATGCCCTATTTTGAAAAGTCGTTGTATGGAAAAAATTGCAATTTTCAAAATTTTCTCTACAAAAATGGGAAAAATTGACCACGCCTGTCCAAAATAAATAAAGTATCAATATATAATTTTTTTTGCAAAACCTTTACAACGTGCAGAAACAAGCTGTACAACCCTCATAAAGTATATAAATTTTTGGTCAGTTTCAAATTTGGAATACATCTAGGCATATACGTCTGTCCATTTGTCCGTCTGACCAATTGTTTAGCATCTGTGGTAAATATTCTCATATTCGCAAGAATGAAGATATCGCCCACAAATAAAATAAAATGAAAACGACCTAAACCGGTCAAAGGATACGCCTGCAACACCTACTCGCCTATGCAACAAAAATTAAAACACCTTTCTTTTTCATTTTTTTGTCGTCCGACTCATAAAGTGCAGCACAATATTTGCGTTCATTTCCAACTTCTTATCTCCATTTTTGTGACTGCAGCGATTCCACGGAAACTATGGATGAAAGCGTTTCGCTTTGGTATATGCGAAACGCCGCAGTTTCCTATGCGGGGGTATAGGCTAGCGCTTGGGAAATAGGTCAACGAGCATAGGTAGCATTTCATTTAGAGAAGGATAACTTTAAAAATTAAATTTATTTTTTATCCCCATATGTGACTTTCACCTTTCCACCGCGTTTCATTAACTTGTCGTAACTTATGACGGGACCTCTTCATCCATTATATTTACATTCATAAGATGTGCTCGAAGGAAAAGAAAAAGCGATAGCAGAGAAGGTTTGCAACGATATTTGCATGTGATTGGGTCTAGGCAACGCTGGGATTATTGGGTCCGAGGATATGGTCAAACTGACTCCGAATACCGCATTGACAAGGAATACACCTAACCACATATGGCGATTCGGATGCATATGTTTTATAGTTACAAAAGAATATTGTCATAGAACGTGTTTTCATTACCCATTGCTTTGTTTTCTTGTTAACAGCATGAAAATATTGTGTTGTCCTACTTTTTGTTAAATGTGTCAAGCTTGAGCTTTCCATATAAATTCCTATTAGTGTGAGAGTTCCGTTAACACGATGCAAATGAACGCGACATATATTTTATTGAGAGAACGGTAAAGACAAAGTTACGCTCTCCTCCTTCAGTGATCGATAAAAAGATCTTAAATTACTTATGATTCTTTGAATAAATGGAAATTGGAACCATTGGAAGGTATGTTGAAGTACAAGCCATCCGTAGTCCTTAAAATTGACCAATGCATGGTGTTTTGTTTAAGAATGTATGCGAATTTGTTCAATGTAAACTGAATTAACTGAAAATCTCACGTCATTAAAATAATATAAATAATGTTTACGGACTGACATTTTATAAACAATTTTATTGTTTATAATTGTTATTGTTGTTTATTACTCTAAACCATCTTACTAATGCTTGTTACAAACTTTATTTATAACAAAGTCAATGTTTGCTATATCTGTTCAGTGTTAGGACAATGAAAAAAGAACTTTTTGGTATTTTTTTTTAAATTCTCTTAATATCCTAACGGATTTCCAAAAATTGTGATTTTTTGGGTTTTTCCCAAATTTCAATTGTTTACCTAAGGATAACTTTTCTTGAAATGTTTGTAACTTAACCTGTTATGGTCAAGGATGTTTATTTTAAACCTGTTCAAAGAGCTCAGGAAAATATTACCAGATAGAAGAAGAAGAAAACTAATGCAGACTTCAGGTAACAATTGAAACTGGCGATCAATCGTGCACTTACCTATATAAGACAAAGCATATTTTGTTCGCAAGTATTCAGTAATTGTCAACTACTACAGCGAAAGATATCTTTACACAAAGTGTTTAAAATGCCTATCGAGAAAAATAAAAGTTTATCGGCGGAGGGAAACATTAAAGTCATTTGTCGTTTTCGTCCGTTAAGCGAGGACGAAATTGAAGACGGAGCCGAGTCGATTATAAAATTACCCAACGAGGGTGAAGAAAATTGCATATCAATTGGGGCCAAGTCTTACTCGTTCGATAAAGTTCTCCATTCGGATGCATCGCAAGATAGAGTGTATACAGTGGCAGCTGAGCCTCTTGTCACCGATGTTCTCGATGGTTACAATGGTACTTTATTTGCTTATGGTCAGACTTCGTCCGGCAAAACTTATAGCATGGAAGGTATCATTGGTGATACTGGAGAGCAAGGCATCATTCCTCGTGCAGTTAATGAAATTTTTGATCGCATTCGCAGCAAGGGAATGGAATTTGAATTTCTTGTCAAGGTTTCCTACTATGAAATCTACATGGAAAAAATACATGACTTGCTTGACACGACCAAAATTAATTTGCAAATCCATGAAAGCCGGAAGCGGAAACCATATGTTAAGAACATAAGTGAACGGTGCGTATCATCGCCAGAGGACGTGTTCGATATTATTGAAGAGGGCAGATTAAATCGTCATGTGTCAATGACTAATATGAACAAATATTCGTCCCGTTCGCATTCCGTTTTCTCGATTCGAGTGAATCAGAAAAACTTGAAGGATCACAGGCAATTATCGGGAACATTGTATTTCCTTGACTTGGCCGGTTCAGAAAAAGTATCGAAAACTGGTGCGAACGGAGTTGTATTAAATGAAGCCAAAATTATTAACAAATCGCTATCAGCTTTGGGTAACGTGATATCAGCTTTGTCTGATACTAAAAAGACGCATATACCGTATCGCGATTCGAAATTGACACGCATTCTTCAAGACTCATTGGGTGGTAATGCACGCACCGCCATATTGCTTTGTTGCTCTCCAGCCAGTACCAGTGAAAGCGAGACAAAATCTACTTTGGAGTTCGGGCGACGAGCTAAAAATGTTAAGAATGAGGCGTTTATTGATGAAAGATGCAGTGGGGAAAAGTGGAAAATATTATATGAAAGACAGAAATGGCAAATGCATCAACTTGAAAATGAATTAATTCGCTGGCGTAATGGTGAATTAGTTCGTCCCAGCGAACAAATAGCCTTTGCTGATTCAATGTATAGCTCAAGCTCAGATATAAAAAATAGCTTCGCGGATAACAGCATTAGCCCGATTAGCTTCCTTTCATCCGCCAGTAATATCACTTATCTAAAAGAGTCAGATGAGACGCTACAACGAACTTATGATTTATCATTTTTAAATGAACAAGTTTTTGACCTAAATTCAAATATCGATGACCTAAAACAACAACTTCTCGAAAAAGAAGATACTATAAGCGACTTGGAAGCTGAAAATAAAGCTTTAAAACAAAAGCTCGACTCTACTAAGGAAGAAGTAAAGGCGTTAAGAAAGGCTGTGGAAAGGTTAGCTCGTAATTGCGATGAAAAACGTGCGGAGGTATTTACTAAAGAAGAAGCCATTAACGAACTCAGCAAGAAGTTGAAATGTGCACAAAATACTCAAAATGAATGCCTGTTGAAGATGGAAAATCTAAATAATGTAAAGGACGACATTAATGAAATGATGAACCGCTTCTCTGCGGGCTTAATGGAAATAACCCAAAGTCTATCCGCCGAATATCCTTCCAGTGATTCTGGTACAAAGAGTACGGTTACCTTAAGCGAAATAGGTGACATAGAGAAAGCTATGAATTTGAACGAGAAGTTTGCACTGTTGGATAATAACGACGAATTTTCGCTTAAGCCACTTGACGAACAAACTGGTGCGCACGAACAAAGTCTCGATATGAAAGCAATGAAAGAAATGCTGACGACCATTGGTACCGAAGCCAAACAAAAGATAAGAAATTTGAGTATGAACGACGTGAATAGCGTGGGAACAAACGATAGGGGTGAAGTGCGCCATGACGTAAGTCCAGCCCGAAAACTTCTGAATCTCGAGAGAGAAGTTGTGAATGAATTCTCTCGGCTCCGCCAGATCATTGCCTTCAACGAACGCTTAGACCGAATCCGTCAAGGCATTATACAACTGGAAAGTCACTTAACCAACGAATTGCGTATGTTTTACTTAAATATGCGAAACGTTCTAACTACTACTGACACCAATCAGGAAACTAAATCCGAAACATTTTATATTCAAAGAAATGACCAACCGGAATCTAGAATGAAATCACCCGACAATCAGAACATTGCACACGAACGCTAGATCACTTACTTTAACGATACCTAATAATACGAATCGGTTTATATATATATATATATATAAGAAAAATTTTGATTCCATTTAAGATCATCCGATAGTAGAATACGAAATTTATAATTGAAATTGAATTTATTTTTTAAATAAAGAACATTTAAAAAACGCACTTTGTTTTTTTTTTTTTTTGTCTAAAGGAAATTGAATCTGATGAAAAAATGTAGGAAATTTTTTTATTTATTTGCATTGTCTGAAGAGATGACGCCAAACTTTTTCAAGCATGATTTTGTAAAATCAACAAGTTTTCATTATTTGTGATAGATGAGGCAGGTGGAGGAGTTAACTATGAAATTGAAGACTTTATCCGGAGTAGTATTGTGATATGCAGGTAATGTTGAATGAATCGTCAATCCTAACCTATGGATATCATAGAGAGTTTGAACTGGCGGCATGATCTTCTTCCTTTAGGGTTTCAGATGAAATTCAGTTACCATTTTAGTTAAAGAAAGTAATTTCTTGTAAGTAAACTTTTATGAAACATGCCTGAGATCAAAAAAGGATATTCTATAACCTTTCGTTTATCTTGCTATGCTTATTTTGTTTTAACACGATTTTATATTTATGAATTTCAGATATAATTCCCTTTTTCCAAAGTAGAAGTTATTTTTTATGAAATATTTAATGAATTAAAATGTGTAAGCACGAAATAAATTAAGTGAACTCTAACAAGAACTTTTTAATATTGTTTACACATAATACTCTTTTTACACGAATTTTTTACACGTATTTTTGGGAACGTATCTATCGTGTAAAAAGAGAATTAGATGCAGTTAAACTTTCTCTATATTCAAAGGGGGCGGGTTATCTTTTATACCTAACAATCCTCTTGGTATGATTATAGAGCCAAAGAGCTTGTAGACTAGAATAAGACATATGTTAATTCGTCATACGACATGATGTCACGGAGAACCTTTTCCTTAACAACTCTCTTTGTATCGGTTTCAAATGAATTTGCATTCACTCATCTTACTCTTCTTAATCATTTTAGTCTTCTTAACAATCCTCGAAATATTACAAGTGGAGAGTACAAAACTAATAGGGAAGAAATAATGAATTGTAATAATGAAGTTTACACAGAACTCAACGGAATGCAATTTTTAAGAAATAGATAATTCGGGCGGTGATCGGCAAAAAAGTAAATATTATTTTTTCTTAAACAGACTTTTACTTAAGTGAGCTAAAAAAGTGTAAAATACATTTTTTTCTAATCACATTTCATTTGACTATAAATAAAAGATTAGGGCTCTTAGAAGACACCAAGTTCCTCGCATATTAAAATATTAAAAGTTAAGAATAAGGAGTAAAAACTTTCATTTCTTAAAACAAATTTATTTCAGCATTTTTCCCTAAACGCTTCCTACCTTCATTTTTACGACTATGGCAAGTCGACAAAAATAGGAATCCAAAATGATCCCTTTTGGTAGAAATAGGTGCACATCGAACGTCATTAGGTCTGCTGTTAAGCAAATTGAATAGCGTTCTGTCCTTCAGACCGATGTACTGTATTTGCAATTTAATTCAATGAAAATTTCTTTCTATTGTGGATATGTTTTGCAGCTGACTTTAAATCGTTGCAGGTTGAATGATTTTTCGTGCAATCCATTCAAAGCGCTGTTAAATGTTTTTATTAAATCCCTTTACAAGTTTTATAATTAAATTGAAAAATCTTCACATTTCATATAATCCTTTGCGTCAATCCTGGAATTCTTTTGACCAAGAACATATGATAAAAAAATGGTAGGATTTACATCCTTTTAATAGGTTTATGCAACTTGTCGTCAGATTTATTTAATTATTAAAAATAAATTTTTCAACAATTTTTCATTGATAAAGGCTTTGAAACTGATTTTCATATGTGCTTAAAGGCTTTAATCCCTTTTCTATATATAACGTGTATGTGTGTCTTTAAATTTAACAAAAAACAAAAAGTCAGAAAATTATATTCGCTCGTAACCGAATCCTTTATACCCATCACCCTTATCCTAAAGATGACAAAAAAAGTAAAGGATAGAAATTTTTATAGACTCTAATATGGAGTGGACGTGGCTGATTTTTTCTATTTTCAAAATAAATGTTTTTGACGCATTAGCACGTAGGCGTTGTAGGCGTGTCTTTGGTAAAGTTTAAGTCACTTGCAAATTCTTTTGCAAATTTGTAGGCAATTTCGCTAACGGGAGAATTTTTACCACAAATACTACACACTTGCCCAGACAGACAGATGGACAGATGAACAACCTGGCCAAGAATTTATATACTTTAGGTCGTTTTTGTAACCTTGTTTCAGATATTGAAGCAAAAAATTAACTTTTAATACACTGTACACTATAATATTGGGTAGGCGCGGTCAATTTTTCTCATTTTTGTTCAAGCACTGCAGCATCGTCCACAGAAAATACGTTTACATTTTTGTAGATTTATCTGCGGTAGTGTTTTTGAGTATTGAGCAAGAAACCACTTTTTTATTCCTTGCGAAAAATACAGGTGTTATCAGTTTAAGTAGCGCTGCGGGCGTGCCCTTCTACCGATTTGATCCATTTTCAATTCCAAACGGTGAGCAAGGACTTCCAATGTTTTTGCAAAATTTCTAGTCGGTAGCTCCATTCTTGCGGCCAGGAGAGTATTCAAAGCAGACATTACACAAACGGACAGACGGACATACTTATATCAATTGAGAATTTAATGATGATAAAATATACATATATGTTGTGGGGTCTCTGAAGTTTCCTTGTAGACCTTGCAAAAGCTTCCACAAGATGAATATACGCCTTAATTCTTTGGTGATGGGTATAAAAAAAGGAATAAGAAACAAAATTGACGTGTTAGCCATGCTTACGCGTTCTACTTTGACATCCATATTCATTTAGTTCGTTACACAAGAATTTTTTTATTAAATTATTATTCAACAGTTATCAACAATGTCCTCTTAGCTAATGACCATAACGATGCTATGCGTAATCATATTTTCTCGTCATAAAATCTGTGCACACATAAGCACATAAATGTCAATTTTAATATTACATAGAAATTATAAAGTAATTAGAGTTAGTTTTCAATAGAATCTGTCAAGTGGCGGTTAAGGATACGCATATGAAAGAAGAGAACAATATATATATATATATATGTATATATATATGTATATATGTATATGAAAAACGCGTGTGGCAAATATGGTGAATAAATGAGAAAGAAATAAAACAATATCGAGCAAACACATGGAGTGCATCTTTATGGCGCAATTAATCGCTACGCTATACTATGCCAACCCTCAGCAAATGTTAGGATAAATGATTTTGTAACCCGTCATAAATATTAAAGAGATTGAACGCAATGGGAAAAGTTATGAAAACTAATTTATTCATTAACTATGATGATAAAGTAACGCGTGGGTTGCCTAGTTTTATTATAAAATTAAAAGCTGACTACTCCTACCCTGACATGTTAGAGGAATTTCTTATAATATTGAGATGAGATTAAAAAGCTATGCGTAATTTAATAAAAACGAAGTAAAATAGAAAATGAAAAAAAAATAAATAAGAACGATGGACATGGCTAGCAGTCACCATAGCTCAGGCTAATATACAAATGAAAATGAATGAAATGTGTGTGAACGATGCCTAGACGGATGAATTTAATTTGAAGGAATTTCCCGAACAACTTTGCTTATCTCATTCATGCTTTTGCCCTCGAGTTCACACAGCGAACGCCTGTATCAATGGATAAAGAAGCCAAGGTTTGCGTCCAAGTTGCCCTTTGGCGAGGAAAAGAAGAAGAGGAGAGATGGTACGGCCCTCAATAGCTGTCTTTATCTTATTCATGCTTTTGCGCTCGAGTTCACAAGCGAACGCCTGTATCAATGGATAAAGAAGCCAAGGTTTGCATCCAAGTTGCCGTTTGGCGAGGAAAAGAAGAAGAGGAGAGATGGTACGGCCCTCAATAGCTGTCTTTATCTTATTCATGCTTTTGCCCTCGAGTTCACAAGCGAACGCCTGTATCAATGGATAAAGAAGCCAAGGTTTGCGTCCAAGTTGCCTATTGGTAAAGAAAACAAGAAGAGAGCAGACGGTATGGCTCCGAATAGAATGATTTATTGGGCAATATGCTAAATGCCGATAAGACTTTGGTCTACTAAGAACCACTGCAGACTTGACTTATGGCTTCTAAATAGCGATTTTTTTACGAATCATTCTCGGAATCCGTTCGGCTGAGGTAGAATCTCTCATACCCATCTTTTTCTTTAAAAAAAAGCTTCATATTTTTTACGTAACACAATTGTGTGGGCATGGCATGGATTCTTTCCATTTCGTGCAGATGCTATAGAACCGTTCAAGGAATATCCGTGTAATTTTTATCATCGTACGTAGTAAGCAAAAAACACAATCTTTTGTTTGGGCTTTCGATCTGGGCAGACGTGTGCTGCCCTCCGTTCGTAGGCAATAACAGTGATGAACAATATAACAGTTTATTGGACAATGTGTACAAAACGTTCGAGTAGTAATGATGAATTATAATAAATAGGAGTGAGAATTACTAGTCTGAGCGCTAGCGAGAGGGAGAGAGGAAAAGAGCTTATTTAGAGTTGTGAACGTTTGCTAATCGGGAGGAATGCTGCTTTTTATTTGTATTGAAATTGAAGGCAATTAGTCGATGGAGAACATTTTTTTCATTGACCTGTTAGAAGGTCCCGGTTAATGTTCTAAACTGATTACACCTAAAAGTTACGATGTCTTGAGAGCAATATCACGCTTGTTTTTTAATCACTTTAAGCTCATAATGAAACTTGCTTTGTCAAATTAAGGCTAAAGAATATCCAAACAGGCTCTAATCTGTTTATCGATTATTACACTCTTGCGGATTGTAGATAGATAATAGATAAGCAGAAAGTTATCTTCTTTAAATTAACTCTTAATTTGACCACATGTTTAGTCTCTTCTTCTCTTTTTAATGTAGTTTTGAAGCATTTAAAAGCATAGTAACCGCATCCTTCGATGTTGGATATAAAATTCTACTTGTGAAATCAATTAAATACAAATCCCTGAAATGAATAATACAAGCAATTAATAGTCGATGTGCTTGTGCTTGTGCTTGTGATTGGATTATAAGAATAAATGCTTTCACTCACTACTGAACAACATTTATTAAGTGCTTGTGGGTGATACTATTTTTACTCGTGCTCGACAAGCGATTTTATTTGTTTTTTACTTTTAACCATAACAACAACAAGGTTAGATAAGTTAAAACAAACAACTCGCTTTACGTCAATACCGCTGTTGGGGAAAGTAGTAATAAAATAAACAACAAAAACAAAACAAGTAAAAATAAAAACATTATTATTTGGTAAGATCGATCATAAAATACTTTACATCACTTTGTAGCATAAAATTTTTCATTTATTTAATGGCAAATAATACTAGAAATTATACGTTGTTGACATATTTTTCATGGGAGCCCACATATGACTAAAATATGAGTTAATGTGATCCGATTTTCACAAATTTTCATATTCTTGCCAATTATCTTATTATAGTTTACCTACTTTCGTCACTAAATATGAAAAATTAAACCTCTTGTCACTTCCCATGAGAGTCCGTATATATAGGATGGAGGAGCAAAAACATCGATCTACATGATTCAAATTTGGTAGACTTGAGTTTAACCATCAACTAACTATCGGAGAACAATTTTCATCAAAAAATATTAAAAGGGAAAGTAACCATGAGAGTCCTTACACAGGATGGGGTATAAAAAAAAAAGTCAGTCTAGTTTTGATCAGAAAACTTTAAAAAATTATACCTACGTGCCATATAAAGCCTTACTTTTCCTAAGAACGATTGTATGGGAAGGGGTTCAAAAAGTCGGCGCATTCGAGCCAAATCTTTAACACTACCCTTGGAAAGCGAAATAATATTACGCAGCGATTTTTGTTAAGACGCCATGAAAATTGCAAGGTTTTCCCATATAAAGACTTTTCCAAAAGAAGCCACTATGTGTGAGCGGTGATCGTAAAAATTCTCGTATTCAGTTAATTTTCATTTCAGCATTTGCCTACGATCGAAAAGACATTAGTCTTTGCGACCTATTGAAAAGAAAAGTCCATGTCTAGACATCAGACAGATAGACAAACTTAAGTTCGATTAAATATGTATCTCTCATAAGTCCTTCTGGGTATTCGGTGCATTCCGAAAATTGCTGTAGGGTACAGAAAGACAACAAAATAAATGAAAATATTGCTTTCTTTTCATATTGTTTTACTTTTCATAAGTAAACATCTTAAACACTGCCATAACATCTAAAAGCTCTGATGTCAAGGAAAATGAAAAGAGAAAGTGAAAGCATTTCTCATACAAAAAAATTAAATGATAAATTAAAGCCTTTTACGCTTGACAAGTTTTTCAATAACTTTTACAAAGTTTTATAAAGTTTGTGATATTGTGTGGCTGACAAATTTTATTCATAGCATGCCGTTGGAGCAAAATGAAATGAAAAATTAAGCGCAATATTGTTAGATAAATGGAAATCGATTTCCTTTTAACTATGACTATATCGGTTATACTTGCAAAACTGCGACAAACATTGTAACATTTAGTGTATAAAAATTAAAAACTTCCTCTTGAATTGTTACGTGTGGACAGTGTTTACTTACTCGACTATGATAAACTATTTGATCTCTTTATGAAGAAAATACTTTTAATAGAGAGAAAGCAATGAAAAGGATCTCACACAACATTTAAATGCATTGGGTAAAGAATGAAGAAAAGAATGTAAAGATATTTATATTTATAATCTTCTTTTCTTATTATTGTTATCGTTAATTTGCCCATAGAAATATAATAAATTCTATGACTAGGTAATCTCTTAAAGCACATAAAGAACATCTAAGGCTTTCGGTTTTATTGAAAGTATTTGAGATTTCAACCCACGACTATTTCATAGTTAATTCGAAATGATAACAAGGAAGAAGACTTATTATAATCAAAGAGGTATCTATGATGGTAATCCCCTCACTTAACATAACGAGTAGGCGGCTGTTATAAAGCAGGGTGATAAAGCTTTACCTTGAAAGTTTGAAAACATTTCATTGTTCGGTATTTGTGAATGCCTTCTATGGATTTATAAATGTGATAAGGATTGGTGATGCAAAACTTCCATTTAAAAAGGCTTCCTCCAACTTAGAGGAAAACCGAGCTAAATCTTAAACTGAAGGAATCTGCACCTTCGTTTACAATACCAATATGATTAAGGCTGCACGATTTGCCAAAACGATTTTCGCAGCGATCAGTAAATGACTCGATCGCTTCAGAAATAATGAATGAATCTGAGCTGAAATGGGAGAAACTGGCCCCAGAAACAACAGAATAGTAAAATAATATTTCCCAAAATGTTTCTTGTTGAATCATTTCGAGGACTTGTGGCACTACCCTTATATCCTAAACAGGTTTGAAATTTTTTTTTTTTACATCGGTTTCATACCATTCTACGCCATGGTCTATCGCCTTTCTACTACTCTTACACAATATATGAGAAAATAATTTACTTGACTTTAGGTACCGAACAACATAGGATATAACGACATAAGAGAAAGGTTATATTTGAAGTTGAATATATATATATATATATATATTCAACATACATACATATACATATATAGATATATATATCTATACATTTACTGTATTGTAAGAGCGAACAATGGATTGCTGTGGGAATTCGCTTACCTTACGTGAACGCTTCATTAACTTAAGTTCATCTTTCAGATCACAGTTATCATAGCCTAGCATACTCAGCACAATTATCATAACATAACCGGAAATTTTTAGTACCATTTAAAAGGTTGCAATTTCGGATGCAGCGGCTTAAATATTTATTATGGGAATTTTCGTTAAACGGTTAATACACAATTTAACGCTTATTAATTTTCCATAGTAGATTAGCACAAACCGTGTTGTATACTTAAGTCAAAGAATTCAAAAGTAATAACAAAGCTCCCAATGGGGGAGTACAAGAGTACTTTTTATGTGAATACATCACATATAGAATATGCTGAGCAAAAAAAATATTAATATCAATAGCAAGGACGATCAACAAAGAAAAATTAATCAGTGCACAGTTTATTTCAGAATCATAGGCTTTATGTTATGAAATGACCCTATGTAGGGTTCTTTGATATATGTAGATATCAAAGAAAAAATCGAAAACAAGTTGGCAATAAGAATGACAGAATCATAAGATCAAGGAGGAATCGCTTATTAAATTGTTACTTTTGTTAAAAATATTTGAAAATTTTAAACATAGATACTTGGCCCGAGTTTTTAATTCGAACATCACGAAAACATTATATAATTTTTAATTGAATTCAGAGAGAGAAAGTCACAGTAAGAGATAAGTTCTTCCTTAAATTGTTGTCGTACAGATTGCGCGGACCACACTTTGTAAGCAACTAATTTACGTAATGTTTTTTACTAACATTTAACATAATAGTTATTTGGACTTATATCCCCTTAGTCCGCCTTAACTCAACATCAAAAAAAAAAAATATTGCCTTTTAATACTTTAACCCTAAAATATAGTGTTTGAAAAGAACCAGTTCGGAGATTTAATGTTACTCACTTTACTTTACTGTTCACTTTACACTTTGCTGTGCTCTTGACCGATGATCTTTTCTATGATGATGGAATTTAAGCATTTAACCTTAAGGGTGTATGTCTGCATGTGTATACTAAAATAAAGTACAGTTACTTAAGCTTACATTCCCACGTGGGGAACAGATTTTGTGACATCCAAGTATAGAACTTCCTCATCCGTTTGTAAACGACTTCCTCGAAGTGGCTGAATAATATTTGGAGAAAAGCCCCAGCAATGTCATCATCCCCGATTTTGATTTCACTTTCATCCACTGTTTCAGCGAATTGAAAAGCAGCGGAACCATCGTTTCTTTTAATCAGTGAATAATGTACACGATACTAAGTCTTATGTGACAATACATGACAATAACAAACTAAAAGACAGCCGATAATATTCGTTTAACACTTGCAACTGACACTATGACACCGATTATATAGTAGATAGGAAATTAAACATAGTAAAAACCATAGGTCTAACCTGAAGTGTATTTTAAAAATAGTTCTAAAAATTATTCATACAAAATATTTTCTTTATAGTGAAGCGTTCAAGTGATACTTCTAAGCAGAATGAAGCTCTAACACATCACCAGAACGTTATTACTGATGTTAATAAAAATAAAAAGAGTAGCCCGGAAATAGTACCAGCCTCTTTTAATAACAACAACAAACTTCCAGAAATCTCTCCCCTTGAATCGAAATCTCAACATCAACAAAAGTTTTCTTTGCCACAGCATAGTAATAGCGTCTCGTCTTATAATGATGACGAGGATGTAGCAAATAGTAAAAATGAGTTGATCAGTTCAATAATAGCGGCACGCTTGGCAGCAGCTGCTGTTAAAGCGGAGCTTGAAAATTTAAAGAAACAACGTCACCGTAACAATATTAGAACCGAAAACGCTAATGACGAATATGATGATAATGATGATGATCATGGGTCCGTGATTAATAAACGTGGCGTAAATAATCAGCAGTACTTATACGGTGCTAACAACGAGCCATTGTTGTATGATAATGCGGCCTATTACAATCCCTATGGGGGATATATGGCAGTAAATGACGATGGCCTCAACAGAGGGGTTTGGGGTGAAGACCTAGATAATGATAACATAGTTTACACAGATATGGATGAATATGAACCACAAAGAGGTAAGCAGAGAAGTAAAATAAAGAGAGATAAGGCTAATTGAGAAAATAGCAAAATGGAAATGATACATACGTATATGGTCATGTGTCTCAGACACTACTTTTGAAAAATACTGTCTTTCTCTAACAAATCCATCTTGACATTATATATAAATTTTAAACTTACTATTCCATCTTTGAAATCCGGATAGAATACGTATGTCTTCTAAAATGAAGCAGTGAAAACACTATAAGAGACACAGCTCATCCAGCATTAAAAACGATAGTTACTGATACAATGACTTTTCAATTTAAAATGGTATATAAGAAGTGGCCTGATCGAACTATTTTCTATAACATTCGTCCACGCGTCAAAACAAATTTCCACATTTCCTCAAAACAACTCAAATATGAGGGCCTTTAGATTGAACAAAAGAAAACAAGATGGACAGACGGACAGGCAAGTTTAGATCAATTCAGAAACATCCAGATTCTGAAATGATCGCTATTCCTTCTGAGTGTTGCATACATCACCAAAAACTTAATATATTCCGTTGTACCACAAGTGGTGTAGGGTGCAAAAACGCGTAGCATTATTTCAAAATTCAAAAACTAAACGAAGTTAGAAGCAAGTAAACGTGGTAAACATAGGCGGATGCTGCAATTAGTTGCTTATGAATTTCACTATTGTAATAAAGTTAAAGTTTTCCTTCGTTAAAACAAATCCCTTCTTCCTTCCTGCCCACCTAACTGATCTTAGAAGCTTGGATTTGTCTATGTCTAATGATATATACGCAGGGCTTGAAGGTAATCAGTTGAGAGAGCAATGTGAAAATGTGTTGATAGACTTTTTTTTGGAAACCGCTAACCTGCACAGCTGATCTTTGGCGTTCGTTTGCTCCCCCAAATTAAAATCTTAAAGCATTTCCTGCACAGTTACAAAAAAAAGGTTTTAAATTTAATTTCTCTCCTTCGAAGCCAATCTAAAAGATAATTTGCATTGGAATTTTACAAATTCATTACCTCTCTTCCATCACAAACGTGCTCAACTTCTTCATCTATATTCTATGTTAAGAACAGAGACACAACAAGACTAAATTTGGTTCGATTATCATGGAGTGATTCATTCCTTTTGCCAATTAAACTAATTAATAAGGAATCCTATTTAAACGCTATGGCACCATTGTCTGTGAAGCTATTCGCCTACGGAGCACCAAGCTTTCGCTGTTGTACCTTTTCACACTTTATTCCTTCTTCGAGATTTTCTCATCGGAAATTCAACTTTTATCATTCTTTGACTAATCTATGCACTTGATTTAATTTCTTTTGATTTTTGTCTGTTCTCTGAAATTCGAAAAACCGCCCCGTCTGGACATCAACTGACATACAGCCTTACATTAACAGTTACGCCATGAAGTTTCATAGAGATGTTAGCTAGAATACTACCAACTTAAGAGAAAAGAAGCTCTACATCTTTGGATAAGCCCGAGTGATTTAAATTTGGCCCGGGTATTTTAAAGTGTTACTATTATATTACAAGATACTTGTTAAGACACCCATGAAGTCAGAGTAATCTTATTCTCCGAGATCTATAGCCATAGAGTAAAAGAAAGAGAGGATTTAACCATCGGCCAAAAGTCATCTATATTGGCCATGTAGTGTGAAAACCACCATCATCTGCCCTTGTATCACTTTTCTTTAAAGCAGAAAATTTCTCTATGGGTCCCTTTACAATACTACTATTTTTCGTTGTTCGACGTGAATTGCTCTCACTTAATGAAAATCAGAACTTTTTTAAACTTTAGTCGCATTGAACAAATTTATATCGCGCTGTCATGCCCAGTGTTATAGGATACTGACTGCCATCCTAATCTTGTTTTAATGCAATCAACACAATATTCTTTGGCATATTACCCAAGTGCGATGTTTGAGTGCAAACTACTGTGAAAACCTGAAAATATAATAAATTTTTCAGATATTTGTACTAAATAACACCATCCGTCGTAGTTAACTAGAGGGAAAGGGCTGCTATTTCGTGGCCAACAAAACATCGAGAACATCGCCAATAAAGACGAATTTCCATGGAGTTCTCACTCAATCGGATGTAACTTGCATGACATACTGCATCCGTCTAACTACCCCCAAGTGCCGATATGTCATCAAGTTTGCCATTAAAGACAGGAGGATCAAAAATTGCCGAAGATATAATAAAATCGGTTTTGCAGATTTCCTACTTCAACAAAGTGGGATAGTTATCAAAGCAATACTCCCTGAACCGATTACAATTCCTTTCTTACTTCACAAAGAATGCGATCGTTAGACGAATGGCAATTCTATAGATTTACTAGGACACGTCTACTTCAAACCATTGCTTTCGTTTAGGGGCATCAAAAGATTCGTTTTATTGCAAAGCAAATTTCACAGGTCATGTTGTATACCTTCTCGGCCAAATTTTCAATTAGCCAAAGTTAATTTTTAAAAAAATTATATTCTCTTTTGATTAATTTCTGATGATATTTACCTACCAACAGCAGTTCCAAGTTATAAGAAGCAAGCTTATGATGATTTGCAAAATCTTTTAAATGCCGAGTATCACTTAGATTCAGCGATCTTACCGTACAACTATGAACGTTATCCCGACTTGGAAGCGGAACGTAACAAAAAAGCTTATAGAATTTTCAGTGAATTGGCCAAAAATTATCCAGATATGAGGTAAGGACGTAATAACTAAACTAACGTAAAGCATTTACTTGATTAAATTTTTGATAAAAAGACCTAAACGGGATAATAAACTTACACCAGCGGATATGTTGGCTTTGGTCGCTTTGGTTGAAGCAGGTGAACGGGCCCGAAAAGAGACCGATCACGATAGCACCAACAGTTACAATGGCTATCCGAGCGATAACTATGCACCTAAAGCTTATGGAATGAATTCAAATGCAGGTTTTTACGATTATCCCGCAATCGATGATAGTTTCGATTATAATAACAACGATAATTGGAATGAGGCACCAGCGCTTGTAGATTATTATGGTGCACCCGTAAATATGGAACCTTTACCTAAATATAATTTAGCATTAAAGGAAAAAGAGAATCGTCATCGTGACTATAACGATAACATGCGAGCTCGTAAGTTTTTTATAATAATTTTTTTTTTTTTTAAATAAAAAATTGAAAAAATAATAATTATTTGATTCGTCTCTTAACCAACAGGTTACGGGAAGAAACGTTTAATGGTAAACAAAAAGAAACGTTCACTAACCAAATCATCTGCACTCTACAAAGCAAGATATTAAATGCAAAAAAAAAGTGGAGGTAAAAGGAAATTCAATTTTTAAAGAGAGAAATTATAATCGATGTCAACTTTTTATGTGCAATTAATTTACATATACATAAGCATATGAAGCATTTAAAATGTTTTACAACTACAACAAACATAATCAAATTTTAATGACAAGTCTGTTTTTTTTCTCTTTTTTTTTTGCTTAATTTCTTTCAAAACATTTTATTTAAATTAAAGATGCAACTATGCAAGACCTAAGACTATGGAAATAATGTTTAAATTCTATTTAAGCCGTTAAAAATCTCTCTCTGGAAATGTTTTTTATAATTTCCAAGCACTTTATTATCATGCACTCCTATATGAATGCAATCTAAGTCGTTCAACTACTTAGTTAATATTCGTAAAAAAAGAAAATTCTCAGTCGAATCAATTTTCTCAATGTCTTTTTGTGCACAAATAGCTATCTATGTTATACGTAGTAGACGTAATCATATCTATATAAAAATTTAAAATATCATTTTTTATCTGAGTCGTTTATTCTCAAAATGGTGTAAGTCTGTTTTTTTTTGCTGTCTCAAAATTATTGGCGATTTTCAGCTAAATGGACTTAAATCACTTTTAAAATGAACGGCTCGGTGTATGAAGAGAAACTGAATAATTGTTTAAAAATTTATTTTTATTTTTTAATTTAAGAAGAAAATCTCTTTTCGTAACACGGCAAGAACTATATATCCACTATAAGGATTAAGAAGCCTGTAAAGCTGAGAGCAGCTGACAAGCATAACCTAAAACATTTATTTACATGCATAAAGATCTCCGAACGTATTTGTTAATGATAGATGATCCCGTCACCCAAAAAAATTTGTTCTATGCAACAGTAATGCGAATTTGTCTGGTATATATTCGTGGCGCATCGCGGTCATCTTGATAACGGTTCTGTCTTACGTACTAGCATGTAATGCCCCAAGACGAATCGCCAAGGACAAACCAAAGAATGCGTATATTTGTGTGCATCGGGGGAGATTCTAATCCATTTGTTGGCTTTGTCCTATTCCTATTATTCGTGGCGCATTGCGGTCATTTTGATAACGGTTCTGTCTTACGTACTAGCATGTAATGCCCCAAGACGAATCTCCAAGGACAAACCAAAGAATGTGTATATTTGTGTGCATCGGGGGAGATTCTAATCCATTTGTTGGCTTTGTCCTATTCCTATTATTCGTGGCGCATTGCGGTCATTTTGATACGGGTTCTGTCCTACGATCGTCATTAGCATGTAATGTCCAGAACTAAACTTCAAGGGCAAACCAAAGAATGTGCGTATTTGTGCGCATCGGGGGAGATTCTAATCCATCTTAGTAACTGAGTTTTCATAACCAAAATGAAGTCACAAACACTCAAATTTGACGCATATTGTCTTAAGGAACAAATGTTCACGAGTTCAAATCCTACTGCAGTAGAAAATACTTGATAGTAACTATAATAGTGAGTGCTCAGTCAGTAAAGACATAACTGTTACTGATTGGGCTCGCATACTCTCGACTGGCGCCATTCCTTACCTGTTTCTCCTTTCTCACTTCCTTCTAATCATCATCATGATACACGTCTTGAGGATATCCCCTGAGTGATTGGTCATATCTAGGAGAAAAAAAAAACCGTGCTTGAAAAAGGAAAGTTTCTGCAATTAGTTCTTTCCCTAACTTCTGCATAACCGCGATACCATTTCTTGCACCCACCATCAAGAAGTTGTGGTAAACTCATTTTACCAAAACGTTAGCAATAAACTCTACAAACCGTACACACCATAGATTAGTATTATTAATTAGTATTAGTAGATGTAAATGTCTCTTAACTAAGCATCTGTTTGTCTTTCGATCTAAGCTGCAGCCAGATCCTATCTCTTTCTCTTTCTTTCCTTGTTTCTGGCAGTCACCATGTCATACGTCTGGGGAACAATTGGTCATATTTAAGAAAAAAAAAAGAAAACCACAGCATAATTGGAAGTGGGTGTTATCGGCCCCTTCAAACTGTATGCTTTTTGCAAAAAGACTAAAACAAACCTAAAATATACCGTAAACTTTGAAATTTTGAAATCTTGATAATTCATAACGTGTCTCAGGATTGATTGTCTTTAAATGTCCTTCGAATAGAGGAGCCTTTACTCTTACCGTTATGGCCATCAAGGTAGAGCGATTTATGGTCGTCTTAATATTCTTTCCAAAGTAAAGTGTATGTGTTATAATAAAATTGATTTGTGGTCTGAACTCTTTGACGAGATTATTTTGAAACCTATTTCGCGTAGAGGAGCTAACACGTTCTCATAAAGGACTTAACCCTATTGGAATCAAACATTAACTTAAAATCTGATGGAGATGCTTAGCGACAAGTTTAGCGCAAACATAGATCACTGCAAAGTCCGAAGCTCTATTAATCGACTACTTTGAGATTGTGTGAGTAATGGAAAAACTAAAAACTCGCCCCAAGGCAGATCTAAGGCCTTTAATTGTTTTTCTTTTCTTGTTTGTTTTTTTTTTTGCTTCGGAAGAATTTTTATAAAAAATCAACCGAACAGACGTAAATAAATCAACTGAAGAACTTACTCATTGATTAGTAGTAACATATAAAGGATTAAATATTCATTTTTCTCTTATCACAAGCAAAACGATAAACGTAACATTATCCCCACCCTTTGTTTGATAAGTACATTACATACATAATATATATTTATATATATATATATATGAACATATAAAAGAATATTTAAAATTTTTAAATCTCTATGTTATATCATATGCATAACACAAGAAAAAGTAAAAAAGTAAAATAAAAAAAGTAAACTATTTATAAAATAGAAAACACTTATACATATATATACATATATATATATAGATATATTCAAAGAAATATGCATGAACATGAATATAAAATATTCAATAAACAATAAATTACATTAAATTACATTCTCGATTGAACAGTTAGTAGAGATCGCCAATCTGGATGATTCGAAATAGATCGTAGCTAACTCTACGAAACTGAATTTCAATTTTAATTGTGTTATTTTTTCGAAAAATCTAAAGACTTAACTTAACATGAAAGGTCGGTCGATTCTATAAATACTTTGTATTATATATTATTGCCTCAATATCAATTTATACCAACTATATATATATATATATATATAAAAAACAAAAACGAGAATTTACTTATGCTTATTATGCTAAACAATAGCGGCATATAAGTATTTATCTTAACATATGTATACATGTATTTTTATATTTTTTTAATATGGAATTTCTATACTTATCTTTACTTTTTTTATTCTATTGTGTTTTTTTTTTTTTATGAATTGATTTTTCTAAGGCTTCCATAATATTTATGTTTTGATATAAAAAATTTTATTTATTTTCAATTAATAAAAGCTAAACATAAAAAAAAAACACACGATTTTATTGATGTTTTGTTCTTTTAAATGCCACTAAAAATAACGGAAGCATT
>CCAG010018215.1:0-11294 GCA_001077435.1 Glossina morsitans morsitans | reverse complement strand
TTAATGTAGCAACGACAAAGGCGAATATCTTTTTGTCGGATCAGGTGAGTATAGTATATTGCGTGTATCTCCAGCCACAGTAGGAAACTCATGAAAGTGAACGTACTGTTAAAAGGGAAACTTTTCCGCATTGAGACGCTCGGACTCGTATCGTAAGACTCGTTTAGAATACGTTAGCAGAAAAGAACTGGAATGTCTCAAAATCCTCCCCTGCATTCAACAAAGATTTCTTCTTACGATCGATACCGAGTTGGTGTCCGATCGAGAAGTGTTTCGATTCCTATGACAGTACTTAAAATATAAGTCTTTTGGAAATCGAGCAGTGTTTCGTTTTGTTTAAAAAAATGGATTCTTTGCGAATGGACAACACATCGGGAAGCCCAGATGCCTCGATATTCCCACAGTAAGACGGGGGAGAAACAACGGGAAGCGGTCGACAATGCTTTCAAGAACAAATTTATTATAATATCTTTCTTTAAAACTTATATCTTTTGTATTGGTTAGTCACGTAAGCCGTACCAAGTTCATGAAACACGTAAGTATGGAGCTAACGTCTGAACTAACAAACAACAAAAGAGATCTTCCATCTATTCGTTATAGCAAAATGATTTCTTTAATATTTGCCTTCGCTATTAATTACGTGCAAATTGAAAAGTCTCTTGTTGACTGGACGGAGTCTAAGCATAAAAACATGTAAAAGCATAACAAACTATACGCACATATTTTTATTTTATTAAAAATTCATTCATAATAATTAATATTCGATATAAAATAATACGCACTTATATCTGTGTAATAAATTTTGAAATTTTATTGCTTCCCTTGCATTTCAGAGAGTAAGAGATAGATAAGGAAACACGCACATCTACAGCCTTTGTACATGTACAAAAAAATGGAAACATTGTTCATTAACGCTTGTATGGCGTGTGTACAAGCATAGCATTTAATAGCCTTTTAGTACTTAAATGAGAAAAATAATAAAATTGTCATAAAATCGTTAAAATAAATATGATTTTCATTAGCCAAAAATGTTATTTCTTAATTGATTCAAAAGACTTACGAAAATTCCAATTAATGCAAATTATATTTAAACATGCGTTCAATCGTCAAATTATTAATTTTGACATTTTAAGTGTTTTCTTTTATTAAATAATAAAAACAAAGTATAAGAACAAAAATATCGAGCTTTATAGGTCGAAGAAGAGAATATATAAAATTAGTGCGGATGTATGTAACACCCAGAAGGGCTTGAGATAGGTACGCACCTTTTATTACACCGATCGATTCATAATCATTTTTAAATCGATCTAAGCCTATCTGTCCGTCCGTTCGTCCATGTAATTTTGTCGTAGATCTGCAGATCGAAATTTTTGAGATATTTTGATTAAATTAAGTACGCAGACATACTTGGGCCCAAGGACGAATGCCAATGAAAATACTTCGGATCGACCACTTTCCATGTAACGCCTTTTTTTGTAAAAGTCAATATATGAATAACTATAGAGTAGTGTAAAATATTTAATGGTGCCCTACTATTGTTTTCATTTGTTAAACATAATCTTTGTCGTACGGTGTTTTTGTAACGGTGTCAGTTTGTGCTACTACTTTGAGTTCGCTACGTTGCAGTAGAGAGTCGCAGATTATACTTGGATCGAGTGAGTTTTCTTTGCTAAGGTTATGTTACGCTCGTTTCCGAGAAACTTGTACATTTTTTTGTCATTATTTAGCAACACCTGTTCAACTGTCGATAGGTTTACCTATACCATCTGCCGACTAGAAAAAAAGGAGAAAAGCTTTCTGAGCTTTTGTAACTACACACTAAGATCACAAATTGCTTCAGCATTTTGTAGAACTTCCCTTATACGGCTAAAAATGCTTTACGTCTTAAGAGAAATTCCCAACCTTGACGCACGCGTTTAAACACACACACCCTTGAATTTATTTCATATAAAAACTGTAGAATCGGAGCAGGCTGTACAGTCGGTGAATGATTACTTACTCAATCCCTTAAGCAGAACAGTTTAAAAGCTGTCGCGTCTGGAATATTTTTTCAAAATGTTGACGAGGACTGACACATGCTGAACAACATCGCTTATAATATCGATGTGGAACTAAATATTGACTAAAAAACAATTATGAACAATTCGCATAAGGCTGGATATAAAACGAATCTTCATGTTTAAGTGCCCCAGGAGTTAAGAGTAAAAAATTTATTGGATCAAAATACCACCTACGCAATGCTATCGCAAAGAAGCTAACTTGAATCATCATTTTTGAAGGGATTGATAATGCGTGTTAATAAATGGTATACATACGGCAATAACGGGCGAATTAAAGCATATAGAAATCGTAATCAAAATACGGACTTTCACTCGCCCGACTATCATATATTTCGACCTCTTGACAATTCTCTTAATAGAGTAATGTTGACTTCAAAAGGTTCCTGCAAAAATCAATTGACGGATTGAGTGGATGCAAAAGTAGTGCAATTCTATGTCAGCATCCTTCAGCGTCTTTAGTTCAAAAATCTCCATGTACCGAATTTTGTCAATAAATCTCAAAATTGCGACTTGCAGATTGAACGGAAAAACATATAGCTGTAGGGACACAGAGGGACAGCCCTAAATTGATGCGGAAATTGATTCTCCAATCGATCTCTAGTCAGTAATTCTTAAGTCCTTCTGGGCCTTCCTTACATCTATATAACCTTAACACCGTACCTCCGTATCATAAATAGTGTAAGGTATAAAAATATTCATTGCGTGTGAATAGAAAGAAATATTCAATAATTTTGACTGTAGTATTGTTACAGATTCATGTATTTAATCGCGGAAATCCTCTTTCGCAGCTTAATCGCTTTGCAACGAATTTTTTAAGTTTAACCAGCACTTTAAAGGTTTAGTAGAACACAACTCATTTTTGAGTTCTCTACCGCTGTACTATCGAGCACAAAACGAAATTAAAATGTTTTTAAGGAAGATAGAGCTCCGTCCTGTAAAATATACATTTCAGCAGAGATAAGGAAAGCCGTACTAACTCAAAGTATAATTTTTCTTCATCAATAAATATAAAAAAAAAAGTTAATTCGATAACGGCCGAGGCATTAAATCGTCCAATATATATTTAGGCAGTACATCCAATCAATCAGACAAAGAGAAAAGCGTAAGAGCATAAGAGAAAGAAAAAGAGTTTAACACAGAGAAAGGAATTTGTGTCTCAGGAACGATGCGTACAAGCGCACCTCCATGTCAGCAAGAAGCATACGCAAAATTTACATTTGTCCGGATCATAAAATCAGTTGCTACAAAGCTATTGGTAATAATTATTGGTACCGTACGGAAAAGAAATGCACATGAGTAAAACATATTGAGAAGGAAATTAATAACGTATTTAATGTTATTTGCATTTTATTAAAAAAGTATACACAAAATAACTTGAAAATATGGTTAAAGAAATACCAGCTCGTGGTAACATATGTGGAAGTAAGTTTTCTTGTTTTTTTTTTTTTTTTTTTATTAAAAAGCTTACGTTTTTCATTATTCGCTGTGTACGCTGTGTGTATTTATTGTTTACTTTTATTAATATTAAATTCTATGACCTTTAAGTTGAGAGGTCATTTTAGATCGCAACACTACATAAAAATTGAAAATCAAATCAAAATAATTCGAACACTCAGTTAAGCAAAAGTATGTGAAAAATTTTTTTTAAATTCTTCAAAAGGTTGTTTAAAAGTCATACAGTCCAGAAGACGCTGGATTTGTTTTTTTTTTTTTTTTTGGTACATTCCTCTGTGAAAAAACAATGCATGCCATTATTATGCGTAAATAAAAAATGCGTCGAAAATATTTAAACATAATACAAATTTCAACTTATGGTATATATCTGTTAACACTATATAATTACTTCGAAACAAACCAATACATATAAATTCGGATTATGTTTGCTTGAAAATTCAAAAAGTTTTTATTATTCATAATCTCTTCCCGATCACAACTGAAACGCTATTCAGTTGTAATCGGGTTCAAAAGTGATCTCTTTACATTCCTAGAAGGGCAGATTAAGCTTGTGCGGAGAAGGACTTGAAATAATGCCATCTTCTATTATACTGATCTAAGTTCCTCTGTCTGTCTGTCCACTTGTCCATCTCATATGTATCCATATATTCTTACGCTCCAGATGTTTTGATAAAATTTTGAGTTTTTGGCCCATTAGAGGAACTCTATTGAGAATAGAGAAGTACATTATCTTGTTAGTCAGGTTCCCATACGATTGGTCGTACAAGAGATTTATGTAAATGCATGCAGCACTCAGTCGAATCATTCTGAATCACTTTCCGCATCTATCTAAACTTGGCTGTCCGTCAGTCCATCGCTTTTTCTTATGCTCAACCTACTCTCCGCAACTTTGGAGATATTTAACTGAAATTTGGTACATTGACGAACGCTATTAAAATGGACAACGTTTTCGATCACTTCCCTGCCTAACGGTTTACTTTGAAACTTCGATAAATGAACATATGTGTGAATATATGAATATAGGGTGTGCAACATGCTCCATTCATCGAGTTCTTAGGACTGTTTGGCTTCAATATTGGAAGTAGGTAAAAATGGCGACTACTAACTCAGGTGTTCGCTGTTTCAAATCTCAAGTGCGGTAGAGTTTACGTTGGTCGTAACTATTTGCCGGTGTTCACTCGGTAATAACATAACCTATACCTTACTACATAACACACACCCACCAGATTGTGATCATCATTCCCCTAACTTTTTTTCTTTTCTCAGCACTTTCTTTCCGTCTTTCCGTTCTTTCTGATCGCCACCGTGTCACTCGCATAGGGGACATCCGATGAATATTCGGTCATACGGAAAACACAACTCCTGGCATAACAAGGTACAAGACCGATTAGTTATATTTTATTCTTAATAGCTTTATGCAATTAATCTTGAGGAAGTGCCATTGCCGCAGTCCTCTTGCTAAAGTCCTATATAACCTTGATAACATTTTCTGCATTCATCGTCGAGAGGTTGTATTATACTCATTTTGTGAAAATGTTAGCAACATCTGGAAAGAAGCCTCAGCCTGAAAATAGTGTACGTTTTTTATCAATAAGAACAGTGTTCATTTAGTCGTATCGCAGAAGTAAGAACTGTCTTGGCTTTGAACTAAGGCAAATACAACGGCAAAAGTATTCACATATATTCTATGAGTGATCCTACGGTACATTATAGTACCTGAATAATAGTGGGAAAAAGCGGGACGGGGCTCGACTAATGTTATAGAATGTTAAAATTTCCTTTTCTAATGTCTTTTCATTTTTTTTTTTAATAATTTTTTTAAAGAGGTGAGATATAGCACAACTTCTTCTTCTTTGTTTTTGTCATGCAAAGAAACTTTTTTTCTATCTAATGGACCTTTGGATTTGCTGCAGTTACCTGATCAGTTTCAATTTATAATCATTTTTAATTGCTCTTTATCATCAAAGTAATCAAACTCTCTTTTTAAGTTATGGGAGATACGGGCCTCAAAAATAAAGGATCTCGCTCCGACTATACTTAACAAACCATTAAATCTTGATATTTTTGATAGCACAAAACAAGTAAAAATTATTAAATATCGTATAAAAATTTTTGTCAAATTAAAGCGTTATATGAGAAGTGGTCGAAAAATTGGTCCAATCCCAATCATGTTCAATGGCGTTTGTCCTTGGTCTAAAATACAGCAGTGTAACAAATTTCATTAAAGTATATTAGAAATTATTGGCTGTGGTTTGAATGCAAGAAAACAAACCGGACGGCGGGACAGACAGGCTCAAATCAGAAAGTGACTCTGAATCGATCGATATAATGAAAGGTGGATTTACCTCAAATTCTTCCTTCTACCAAAAACGGTGTAGAGTATAAAAAGCAGAATTTTTTAGAAGGCGCACGTGGTCTACATGCGTACTGTGTTGATCGTAACTAGCTATTATTTACATTGAGAATTCAAGTCTACATTAATTCGTTTCATTATTTTGCTTTTTGCGCTTTATTACAGAATGCCTTCCAGCTCGTTACACATTAGCAGTATTAGGCTCCATAGGAATGGCCATTATCTATGGCCTAAAGGTGAATTTAAGTGTAGCCATGGTGGCTATGCTTAATCATACTGCAATCGGAACTGACAATGTTAATCTATCATATAACATAAATGATGATTTGGCGAAAACTGTTGAAAAATGTCAACCACCAGACGGCGATACCGACAATTATGTTGCCATATTGGAGGTATAGATATTTAGCTATTATAAAAGTTTAAAAAGTTTCAAGGTACACTTGCAGGATGGTCCTTTTGATTGGAGCGGTCCATTGCAAGGAACTCTACTGAGCTGCTACTTCTGGGGTTATTTGATATCGCAAATTCCCGGAGCACGAATAGCTGAAAATTTTTCGGCAAAATGGGTCATGCTTACAGCCGTAGCAATAAATGTTTTTTGTACGATCTTGACTCCCATTTTTACCAAACTCCATTACGTGGGTTTAATTTTTATGCGTGTTTTGGAGGGCATCGGTGGTGGCGTTACTTTTCCAGCTATGCATTGTATGATTGCCGCTTGGTCACCCCCTAATGAGAGATCAGTTATGTCTACAATTATATACGTAGGCACATCATTTGGTACAGCGGTCTCTATACTTATGGCGGGTTTTCTATCCGATCATTTGGGTTGGGAGTCAATTTTCTATGTTATGGGTGGTCTTAGCTGCATATGGATGATTTTGTGGATTATTTTTGTTCAAGATAATCCTAGTCAACAGCGTTTTATCACTGCTGAAGAAAGAGAAATGATTAATGGCTCGTTGGGTCAAAGCAAAGAAGATACCAAAGATGGTCATGCACCGACACCTTGGAAGCAAGTCTTAACATCGATACCATTTTGGGCTATTTTAATAGCGCACTGCTGCAGTAATTGGGGCTGGTATATGTTCTTGATTGAGGTACCATTTTATATGAAGCAAGTCTTGGCCTTAAACGTAACCAGTAATGCAATGGCCAGTGCTATGCCTTATTTCCCTCTATTAATCTTCAGCATAGTGCTCGGTAAAATCTTAGACACACTTAAAGCGAAAGGTAAGTATTGTGATATATTGACAATAATATATGATAATACTAGCAAGAAGAAGAAGAAGAAGAAGAACATGAATGCACAATGAAATTTCTTCAATTGCTCTTACAGAAAAAATTACTACGACAACGGCTCGTAAAATTTCCACGACTATTGCTTCAGTTATACCTATGTCATGCTTACTAATCCTATGTTATATAGGTTGCCGACATACGTGGGCTGTTGCCATTATGACTATTGGTATCATTTCTATGGGTGCCATGTTCTCGGGTTTCCTCTCTAATCATATTGATATAGCTCCAAATTTCGCGGGCACTTTAGTGGCCTTAACAAATACTTTAGCAACATTGCCCGGCATAATTGTACCAATCTTTGTAGGCTTCATAACGAAAGACAATGTAAGTTCCAAGTGTATAATTATAAATATATATTTATAAAAGATTGAAAAATTCTTTTTATAGCAAACAATTGCTGCTTGGCGGATAATATTTTTTGTTACCATTGTTTTATTTGTTATTGAATTCGTGGTGTACATCATTTTCGGGTCAGGTGAAGAGCAACCTTGGAATAAGAAAAATCAAACGAGTGATTCGGAAAATACTCCACTACGAAGCAAACAAAACAATTCTTAAATGCAGTGAAAAAAAAGCCAATTATTGTACACAACTGTAAATTTATATACAAAAAATAAGAAAAACACCTACCTCTTCGAAAGAAAACCAGTGCTTGGTACTCCTTGGCGAGCAAACTTGATATCGGTTTTGTATTTTGGGCTTATGGTTCTTGTTAACGTGATCGTCCATTAGTGATCCTCGATAGCTCAATAGCTTGGGGCCGTAAACCGCCTTCTAGTTTATACGTTTTATTAAATATTTATAATTCATGTGCATTCTGTAAATTAAAATAAACCTTAAAGTTTACTTCACACACATAAATTAATATTAATTCAGCCCAGGAAATAAATTCTAAAGTCCTAAAGCACTAACTTCTAAAGCTATCGGTTCTCTGTAAAACTCTACCGCATGTGAGATTTGAATCCGCGACTCAATGATCGTCGATGGTTCAAATCTAAAGTGAAAATTTTGATCGGTACTGATTGGTAGCCCCCGTGTCACCTTTACTTCTTATTCCCTCATCGGGAAAGTGTAGATTTAGATCGGTACTGATTGGTGGCCCCCGTGTTGCCTTTACTTCTCATTACCTTGTTTGCCATAATTTATGTCGAGGAAAAAAGTTGGCAAATGAAATCAGCAGTAGATTTTCTTTTCTTTTTTTATACCCTACAGCACTTGTGGTACGGGGTATACTAACTTAATGCGGTCGTATGTAACAAACAGAAAGGCTTAAGGTAGACCCACCTTTTATTATACCGATCGATTCAGAATCATAATCTCAATTGAGTTAAACCTGTTTGTCCATCTGTCCATGCAAATTTGTGTTCAAACTGCAGTTCGAAATTTTTGAGATATTTCGATGAAATATGGTACAGTGACTTTGTTTGACCCAAGGGCAAACGCTGTTGAAAATAATTCGGATCGATCGAAGAACACTATATCATAATAGTGATTTAATATAAAAAAATTAAATGTACCAAATTTGGCCTTCTCGGCCTATTTCGTGTGTAACCCCACTAGAACAAATACAACCTATAAACCAAAGCCATAAAATTCTGATACATCTCGTTTGAAGATTGAAAATCATATGAATCCGTCAATAGTCCACCTGCATCTACATATCATTTCACCAACTTATTGAACGATGAGTTATATAAAAAGGAGCAACAAAAAAAGCCTAAGATTTAAGAAAGAAATGTAGTTCACGTGAAATTGATCGCAAGCCCACCTCTCTCTGGCGCAGTATGAAAGCGATAAAAAAATAAAGTTGTTTACTCAATCAAAGCACTAATTGATTTTGAAAGCCTGATCCATTGTACAAGTAGATTGCTGCTAGTGTTGAAAATATGTTTTTCACAGTATAGTGTCGGATATAAATACCATCGTCGTTGATTCTTAAGACGCTTAACTGTTTCGTTACCCAGCGTTTGCATCGTTTCCAAAATGAAAAACCGTTTATCCCGACTTTATTAAATTTCAATAATAATTTTGATAGGACAAATTGGAGGTAAAAAAATTCTTTAGGTAGTATATAAACAATTTGAACTGCATTATGTATGAATTCCGAAAATCCATAAAATCTTATGAACTAGCCAGGAACTAAAATAAATAATGTTTCCAAAGTGGCGAGAGGAATGAATTGTAAATTTCGACATATTACTGTACTTATTACCTAGTTTTTTGTCCAATTATAACTATTTTTTACATCTAAGAACAGAAGACTCTCGCTTTGAGAAGGATTCATGCAATTTGCTCGCAAGTATAAAATAATTGCTAGTTTGTAAAACAACTTTTATTTTTATGAAAATTCATGACACTTATAATTTCATTTTTTGTCAATCATATCGGATCGGTTATTATTGCAGTAAAATATATTTTAACTTTATATATAAAGATGATAAGACCGACGAGAAATTTCAAATACTAGGCTACTACTTCTATTAGTGGTTAGGCATTTAATTATCGAATAAGCAATGGGCTACTTTTTTTTAAATAATTTGACCTCTGGAGGTTTGGATACGTTCATGTTATTGAAACCAATTGGTAGCCAAAAATTATAGTTGCAATAATAATTTCTGGGATGAAAAACCATTGAATAGTGTGAAACAATGATAAACATTTACTCCATACTGGAAAAGAGAAAAACATTACTGGTCGGTTCCCATTTTATGAGAAGAAAGTTCAATGCCTTCTTTGTGCCAGAATACAATGTTGTGGAATGCATAAACCACTTCAGTAAATTCAGAAATGTGATGTAAAATTAAGTTTTGATATAAAAATCATTTTACGATTTGCATGCTACAAGGACTTGTCTACCTTGCAAGCGTGTTATGTAAATTATAAAAACGAGAAACTTTATTTCATAGCATTATCAATAATTTCATCAAATTCCTTTATAATGCTTAGATCGCCACTGCGCTCAACAATATCTTGTACATTAATTAAATTTTTACTAGATTTTATTTCGTCCAGCGTTTTGCCAACAAAACGTGCATCATTAACTTTAACTTTAACTTTGACTTTGGCCAAGCAATCGAGAGAATCAGTGAATTCGTACATATCAAAAATTAAAAATTCGTCATCTAACTGCATTTCCTCAACATCTAGATCAACATTCTCATCATTGGGGTCGCAACAGAGCCGATCCATGCCTGAAGTTAAAGCTTGTACAGGTCCCTCAATGTTTTCAACTAAACCATTTGAGTCTGTTACTGCGTCAGGAACGCTTTCTCTATTGCTGTTTTGAGAGAATATAACCGTAACCATCGAAGACGTGCTGTCATCTGAAAATTCTGAATTTTCATGTAACAGAAATGGGAACTGTGGTTTAATTCGAGTTTTGTTTATATAGAGACTTGTGTCAAACAATTCGTTGACAGTTTCTTCTGTATTAGATGATAAGTCAGGGGAACGTTCGATGGTCAAGCACATATCGCATTTGAAGTCTTCAACCTTTTCTTTGGAATTTTCGAATCCGGGTATACAAGTCGGATTATGAGCACCAAAGGAGCCACAAAGCTTGCATAGGGTCAAAAACCACTTACGTCCTTCTATATGATCTACGTATTCACGCCCTTTAGGACACTTGCATTCCTTCATGTCACAACGATTGTAGCCGCAATGCAAATCTCTGTAGGCATTCCGCTCAAGCTCCCACTTTGCGTCACGATCTGGCACAAATATGCCCTGCAATTTCACCACATCTCGAAATTCCCCGCTCTTACACCAAATGCATTTCAAATAGTAGCCAGCGCTTAAGGCATATTTTTGCATGCATAAGTTGTGAACAAATCCATTTTTACAACACTCGGCATAAATCCAATTTTTAGGATGATAATTGTACATACGCTTAGTGCAGATATAACACACAGTATGATCGCCCAAACATTTAGAATCCATCAATTGTTGTTGGTAATCGTTTAAAGGCAGACAAGCGTGGCAATATGAATTAAATTCTCCCACAAATTGAAATAAACACTCGTTAAGATGGCCACAAGTTATATGAAAATATTCCTTACATGTTTTACAGCCTATCGTGGCGCTAGACCTTGAGCAATATTTGCATATTCGTTTAGTAGCGT
>CCAG010018214.1:0-13140 GCA_001077435.1 Glossina morsitans morsitans | reverse complement strand
TTAATCTTAAAATCTCAACATAAACTGCCCGCGCAAAAGCATTGCCAATTGAAATATAAAGCATATGATAACAAATAATTCAGAATGCTGCCACATAAAGTGTTTTGTTGCCTTTTTTGGACTTTGGCTTCAAATTGAAGATATTAAAAGGAATCATTAGAAAAACATAGAAAACTGTTCTTCTATTTTTACCAATTCCTTCATTTCAATGTGTTTAGTTTAGTCTCAAAGGCAAAAGAAGGCTTTAGGTAAAATTTATTTTTATTGTAAGTGTCTAAACTTTTTTGTTTTATATTGTGTGGCGCAACTTCAGTTTGGCTACAGTATTGTACATACGCTTATTGGGAAGCAATAGTTGCTATTTTTTCCGAATTCGTGGGCTTCTCGGCCCTCACTATACATTCCATGAAGATTTGAATTTCCACCGATCCTAATTAGCCATAACCCGTCCTTCAGGACTTCCGTTAAATGAGAATCTTAGGCAGTTTTATTATTAAATAATTATTCGGAATGCTTTTGTTTCCTCACAGAAAATAGCATTTAGAAACTTCAATAAAGTTAAATAGGATTATCAAAAATATATTAAGTTTTGGTTGCGCTGACGCCTTTTTCTGCGGCGTTTCAATTTTTAATCCGAGATGCACAAAACCGTACGTTGTTTATTTTCATGGTGGTAGAAAGTCTTTCATATCAAATTGGAAAGCAAAACAGCTGTAGCAGCCGGCGCAGAACGTGCATATTTTTATGTTAAATAATAGTTGACGGCCAGTTGCTATGTTGAAATCACGGAACTTTTGGTGTACGGAGAGGCGATGGAAAAGTGGGAAAACCCGTTGGTCAATCCAACAAAGAAGAAAAACTAATATCGATAGAGCTTTGGAAAATTTCGACGACTTTTATGGTTCAGTTTTCGGACTACGGTGGAAAAATATGCGAATTGCCCTTTTGACTGAACACAAATATATAGCTATGGTTAATAATTTTGGCGATACGGAGAAAACGTGTAGTCAACTGGAGATGGATGGTGGGCAGTTAAACGGAATATATTGAAATTTCGTAAAAATATTTATCTTTTATTCTTTAGGGGCTATTAATATAAAATCATTGGTGCAACTAGTTAAAGAAAGGTTAGATGGAGAGTCACTCTTAGAGAACAATCCGTCAAGTTATAACATGGAGGACAAATTGGAAGTTATTGCTCGTCGCCAAGAGGAACGCGAAATTCGATCTATATATCCTGAAGCCACTACAGAACAAGAGCTACCACAGCACCTACAGTACAAAACAAGTGACAACACGGAATCCAAGCGACCGCCTACCTCTACCTTAAATGAAACACCTAAAAGTAGTATGGGTCACGCTTTAGAAACTGATGTATGCTTAGATGAACGACGTATAATTGACCCAGAAATTGGTACCGATGGTCTTTATGAATTTGTCCCCGCCACCAAAATAAAAGGCATGGAGGATTGGATACCGGAATCGGACTACTATCGATATTATCAAACGACAACAGATTTTCCTTTGAAAATAGAACCAGAATTGGACTTTTCATACCCGGAAAACTTGGCCTTATATACGTACGAAATAGGAAATTGCTCTGAATTTCGCCCACCACGCAAGTGTTTAACAGGTTCGTTATGCTAATTACCGCATTTTGTTTGACCGTAGCGAAATTCTTTTTAACCCACTAAGGTGTCCTATCACACTACTTAATGGATGGAGCATCTATCTTGCCGCCATTATTTTTGGATATTCGGCCGGGTGATCGAGTACTCGATGCCTGCGCTGCTCCCGGTGGCAAATCCTTACTAATGTTGCAAACTTTATATCCTTCTCAATTAGTGTGCAATGATTTGGTGGAATCCAGAGTTAATCGCATACGTAAAGTAATGAAAGAATATCTATTTGATTATCATGAACGTTGGGAAGGTCGGCGTTTAGTATTGAATCAATGTGATGCCCGCAAATTGGATGAATATGGTACCTTTGACAAAGTTCTAGTAGATGTACCCTGCACGACAGATCGCCATTCATTGATGGAAAACGATAACAATATTTTCAAACCAACTCGTATTAAAGAACGCTTGCGCATACCTGAGCTTCAAGCGGCAATCCTAGCAAATTGTTTACGTTTGCTTAAACCGGGCGGAAATTTAATTTATTCCACATGTTCCTTGTCACCGATACAAAACGATGGTGTTGTGCACATGGCAATGCAAAAAGTCTTCAATGATTTCGGCTTAACATTTACAATTAAAGATCTAAGTTCGTTGATACATTTATTTAGTGATATATACCGTTTCGAACGCCCTAAAGGTTTAAAATATGGTCAAATGGTTATACCGTATTTACCGGCGAATTTCGGACCAATGTATTTTAGTAAGATTACAAGAGATCAATGAATGAGTAACGATGATGGTGATTCCTATTTCGAAGAAAGAAGCTAGTGAAATTAGAATATTGTATAGTTTTCCACAATTTTTGAAGATGGTAGCCTTAAGGGCGTTACTCCGGCGATTATATTATAAAACCTACTGACAGATGTTTATGTGGTATTGATCTCTAGAAATCTCTACGAGCTGGAAAAATGTTTGTGTGAGTTACAAAGACACTTCGCTCAGGAAACCGAATAATGAAATGTTGTTACGTCTATTTATTATTATACGTAGAAATGCTTTGGAGACATGAAAAGCTAGCGACTGTTGAAATGATGTGCCAATTATTTAACTTAAGGATTGCTCCCCAAGTCTGCTAATGTTAATATCGGCCCCGTGAATAAAAATTATATAACAAAAATGATGCATAGTACAGTATGCTTCAGTACAGACTGGAAAAAAGTATCATCTTTCTATTGCAAATTGATTTTACAACATCAGCATCGTTAGGTCAGTTTAATATTACGTAGTAAGTGCGACAATAAATTCTTTGTACTTCTTAATAAGATTCAAATTTATTTAAAATATATTTGTTGCAAAGCTTAATAAGTAAAATATTTGCCGTCGTTATCTCTGGTCTTTTGTTTCTTATCGGGTAGTCTATGGATGCCGTCTTGGTAGAAGCTTTGGGGGACGTTTTCGCAGATCTTCAACTTGCAGAACCGCTCTTCTTCTAAATACGATTGCGTCCAATTCTGAATCGTTGTTAATTAGGAGACAGACGTGGTCAATAATCCAACGCCAAGCCAAAGTTTTAAGTTAGCGTCCGCGTTTGCTTTTTAAACACGAGAACACGAGAACACAAAGATGAAATCAATTTTCTTGATATGTACTGAACGACGAAGCTTATACCTGTACAAACACCAATGTCTGAGCAAGCTATACCCGAAATTATCGGAAGAAAACAACAATTTCAACACAAAGGATTTTTTTGCATATCATATAAATTTATTGAGACTAATGATGAACATGCAAATAATACAATTATACTGAGAATACGAATTTAAAATCAAAAGGAGAAATTATTACTCGCGAATTGTATTATTATCTGCCTTGCAAGCCTTTACCAATTTCATTTAAAGTCTTCCAGTTAAGTGTTTGAAAAATTTGCTCAGTACATTTATTGTTTTAAATATCCAGTGTAGCGTAAGTAAAATCATTTTTGAGCATTTACGTTTCTTGTAAGACAATCAGGGAAGAATATGGCAGAATGTATACAATACAGGACAGGAAAAGATTTATGTCTTCTTCTTCTTTTTCGGTCTACTTGGTAGTGGGCCGGGAACCTTGAAAACAGTGCTGAAAAGAAAAAGGATACAATGTTTTCTTTTTCACACAATGCAAAAACAACTGCAAAACTTACTGGCAAGTTGTACAAATGGGACTAAATTTGCAGAAAACTAAATAAAAATATTTTTATAAATACAGCCTTATAAGTTATGTTAAGATATTACTCACTTGACAAGCACACTGAGCATACGTAACCAATGTCAATCAATTCGCGGTGACAAAAACAAGCCGCCCTATAATCCACCTTAGCAGGAGGTGGTAAGACCAATTTCTGACGCATACTTGGATCAGGTAAAAATACCCATAGCAAATACTGCAATAAACCATCGAGCTGAGTTAATCGCAAGTATTGACCACCGGTGATGTCACAACCCTGTTGCAGTAAACTCAATGATTTATCCAATGCGCAAACATCTAGAACAACGCCCAATTTCTGAGCTGTAAAGAACACATTCATATAGGTCATGTATTGAGATGCACATTCATTGCTGCCCGTCAATACCAATATGCGGGATTGTATTTTTGTACCGGCTAGCGCATTGCGTTGCACCTGAAAATTTCATGTTGACAAGTTTTCAAGAAAAAATTCGTAAACATCTTGTTTACTAACCCTTGCTATGTAACATAAAGCCATTGATAAACTACCAGCTAATAAACTCTCCGCTGATTGATTTAGTTTAGGTGCATTACAAATAATGTGACTTAAACGTTGCTTTACTGTCTTTTCAACTAAACTAAAGGCTTCGTATTGACCATCTATTTGGCGCACTTCCAGTTGTTTACCGGGCATTGGATACAGAAAGTCCCTGAGGATATATGTTATGCGAATTTCACTCTTTAGAACTTTGTGGCTCTATGTTAAAACTTACGTGGCATGATGATGACAAGATAGTACAGCTAATTTATTTTGGGCCTTTTGCATTAAATGAGCATTTCCAAATGCAATAATAGCATCTAAAATCTGTGTCAAATGGCCAGGATTTTGACGTATAACACGTTGCGACGGATTTGTATCCACTAGGATGGCCAGCAAGTTAACAATGTTCCTATCTTTATAATGAACCAAATGAAAAATTAAAATATCATCTAATTTTCACAAGTTATAAGTTTACCTTGATTTTCTGGTGTCGACTTTTTCATCGCGCTTAGTTTTGTAATAACAGTTATATTCCTAAGAAAAACTTGAAACAAAATCAACTCACTTATGATAATGTAAAGGAAACTCAACTATGGAAACTAATATATTATTTTACGATATTTTATAATATATAACTATTTTGAAACTGTTTATTTTCATTAATAAATCTCTGTTTATAATAGTTTTTTTTTTTTTTTCTTTTGAGAGTTGCCAGTAGCAATAGTAATAACAAAAAGCAGCTGATTTATGAAGTATCACAATTTTACAGATTGTAAATTTAATGCAGAAATTGCATTCGGAAAAGTTGGGCGTTTTACCAGCAACCCGGTAGTGGAATATTATTGATAAACATTCCTTAACCTCGCTTCATCATGCTTGTACTTGTCTTGGGTGATTTACATATTCCCCACCGCTGTAGTAGTTTACCAGCAAAATTCAAAAAACTCTTAGTGCCTGGCCGGATACATCACATATTAGTTACAGGCAATCTTTGCACTAAAGAGTCGCATGATTATCTAAAAACATTAGCCAACGATGTGCATATTGTACGTGGTGATTTTGACGAAAACCTTTCATATCCCGAACAAAAAGTGGTGACAGTTGGTCAATTTCGTATTGGTTTATGTCATGGCCATCAGGTTGTGCCAAGAGGTGATCCGGAAGCCTTAGCGTTAGTGCAACGACAATTAGATGTGGATATATTAATAACGGGTCATACTTACAAATTTGAAGCCTACGAGCATGGTAATAAATTTTATATAAATCCAGGCTCGGCAACTGGAGCATTTAATCCATTGGATACAAATGTAATACCTTCGTTTGTTTTAATGGATATACAAAGTTCAACTGTTGTGACATATGTTTATCAGCTAATAGGCGATGAAGTCAAAGTGGAGCGTATTGAATACAAGAAAATCTAATTAAGCATTTCATGAAATCTAATATAGAGCGATATTAAGATACATATATGTATGACGTTACCATTAACAGTACTTTGATTTAAAAATGAAAGAGTATTTAAGAAAAAAAAAAAAGAATTATAATATATAGTTTAAGGTCGAGCCTGCCCTTTATTACAAAATGCAGATTCATTCTTTTTATCATGATTTAAAAATAACTTTATTTCTTCTTTAAAATATAATAATGGGAAAATAAATGGTTTTAATTAATTAAAAGCAAAATATGAATAAATAAAAATATAAAAAATTATTAAAATTTAAATATAAAGTCAATATATTTCGTCACTTTCTCTCTTGCTATAATCATTGGGTTAAATGTTCTTTTTTTTATTAGAGAATTAGTTATCAAAAAATTTCAATTATATACTGCTATGATTATATAAACTTTTTGATTGGCATTGGTTAGTATTGTTTTTGTAATTGTTATATATTATGTACGTTTTTCAGAAGATATGATATTTGTAGGGTTTAGTGAGAAAGACCAGCATCTGCGGCAGCAGCAACCGAAATTTCCAAGCAAACATTTAGCCCAGACTATCAACACACACAGTCTTCAACGTTTTGCCAGAAATGGTTGTCTTAAATTGTTCCGGTAAAGGCAATTCAGTCTGAAATTGTTAATATGTTTATAACAGATTTTTTTCTATTAAAAAAACGAAATTTTCATCTTACATAGTCACCACTGTCCTCAGGCAACATTATATTCATTTCTGAAGATTTCGAGCTAACAACTTCCACACCCAAAGATTGTTTAGACAAGTACATTTGACAACCATCAGTCTTGTCTATAGAAATGGTGGGCACGTGACCTAATACCTGCATTTGCACACTTTGACAGTTAACAAATTCAACGGAGGCGACTACTGAATCAAACAATAAGGAGCATTTTTTGCACGAATCCATAACAATATTATTAACTTTTCCTTTAACGGCTAGAGTAGAACCTTCACTTTTGAACACGTACACGACATTATTCATCTCCGCATTTTCTACCAATAAATTGGGATTATTTTTCTGATATTCAATCAACCACTTTTTGCCGTCTCGAGTAAAAATGGGATCTTTCACCATTGAGGCGGCCGCGGTTCCAGCTGCACTTACGGAACCAAATTGTGTTGCTTTAAAGGGTGCAGGCCCAGTGCGTAATGTTGGATTTTTGTGTGTTTGCATATCGGCAGTAACTTTCTTCAGATCTACAATAACCAAAGCAAGAAAAAAATGAGGAAAAATTTATTCAAAAAGTGCATGAATTTATACTCTTGGTGATGGCTTCGCCTTGATTGATTTCGGCAAACAGAGCACTACGCTCATCTTTAGAGCCGTCCAAGCTCATGGAAGACAAGTCAAAAGTGGGTGGAGGAGGTGGTGGAGGACATGCACCCATTGGTGGTGGGGGAGGGGCAGCAGCAATGCCCTTGCCAGACCATACTAATCCTGTGGTGTGAAATTGCTTGATATATTGCTGCAATTCCGTTAGAGTTTGCATCCAAGCCCGGGCCCATTCTACATGCGTGATGTCCTTTTCTTTCCATTCTTTTAATACACGATTTGTGTAAAATTGACCTGCATCGTTCATTTCCTTAACGTGAGGTCCCGGGGTAGGAGACTGTTACACATATATATCGTATGATGTTGAAATGTTAATTTAATTTTTTAATTTTTCATAGTTTAAATTAACTTACCACACATACCCAGCCCAGAGCGGGTATACTCTCGCTTATAGCTGACAAATGATTGAAAAAAGGCGAAGCACGATTTTTCTCACGAAAATCCTGTATAGCAGTAATTTGATCGGAAGTAGGTTTAAGCAATGCCATTTGCTTATCTTGGCCAGGCTGGGAGCACTGAGTAGCTAAACTTACATATTGCAGCTGAGCTCTAAAAGATTATAAATTTTAATAAATACATAACTTGTTCAATCATTATTGAAATTACTCGAAGGCCAATTTCACAAACTCGGCTTGCTTGGCCACATCGCCTCCAATTTTATAAGAGAGAGCCAAATACTGAGCCAAAGGCCCATTGACAATATCTTGATAGCCCAAAACGCTCATACTTTCTAATTCTTGCACTGATGGTAGGGGTGGTGGTGGCGGAGGCAAAGATGAATCCGATTGATACTCCTCTAAAACTGTTGGTATATTCTCGAGACTACCCTCCTCTTTTTGTTGATTGGCAGGTTGATTGCTTTGATTATTAGTTAAACTTAGGCTAGCACTTTGACTACTTAAACTGTGACGTTCGTTAATTTTCGTCAGCGATTCTTCTATACGTTCAATGCGTTGATTTAAACTTTGCGTTTGCTCAGTTATGGAGAAATTTTCTACTGGCACTGGCGGCAGTTCGGTCGATTCCAAATCAAAACTTTCACGCTTCTTTTCCAAAACCGAATCGAATGTACGATTAGCTATTTCCAATTCTCGTGCGCAAATAGATCGTTCCAAGCGTTCTACTAACTTTTCAAGGCGATTAACGAGATACTCAAGATTTTCAGCCACTGACGGTTTTAAATCAGGATCGCAATCTAAACGGGAATGAATATATAAAATTTAATTTAATTAATGCGAAATAATATTCGATATCTGTTAACAAATTGGAAGAATCGCAATAACTTTTAAATTACAAAGAAAACAGTGCAGTGCAATGGTTTAAGGATAATTGTGACGAATTAAAAAAAATTGTGCGAAATTGTTATTTATTACGTTTTTAATATTGAAAAATGAATGGAATAATATCTTTTTCCTTCTTCTTCTTCGTTTTCTATTCAGCAAATCAACTACAGAAAATTTGCTGTGACGTGTAAAAGAGACCCAATGTGAAGCAAGAAAAGTTCTTGGTTTGAGCCTTAATAAAATGAAGGTTAATTTTATTACGTACTTATTATTATTTATTTATTTTATTATTTTTCTTCCCTGATTGCTTTGCAATCTTCTTCTTCTTTTTCTGTCTGTTGTTCACCAAATTAGCAACCGAAAATTCGCTAGGAAATGTAAAAAAGGGCCAATGTGAACATGGAGTTCTTTATATGGGGCCTTAGTAAAGTTGAGTTTAGATTTTATATACATATATATATGTATATATAATATTATATATATACATATACATATATATATATAATAATATATATAATATTGTATATATATTATTATTTATTTATTTTACCGATTATTTGATAAAAGTTTATAATTTTGCGTGTTATACGTCCGCCATGTTATTGTTTTCTTATAGATTTTATTAAAATATGCGTATTATTCGTTATTGTAATTGACTGTTGGCTTATATGTCTTGACGTAAGTTGTTAAATTGCGAGAACGCAAAATCTCAAAAATGCTGTGCCACATATCCTCAATTTGCGAAGTGTGGAATGGCGAACAGAAGTGGTAACATTCGGACAGACAAATAGTATATGAACTGGAGATTCTAAGACTCCACAAAGGGCTATTCACTATGTTAATTTTGAATAGATGACCATTGCATCTCGTGGGATTGAACATCAGCCTGTTAATAAGACAAAAAATGTCACGTCTGAGTCGACAGTTGGTAAACCAAGAGGCTTTATTTATTTGTGGATATAAAAGAGCATAAATGACGACCATATGGTGAATTATTCCAACGCTGTTACCAAGAAAGAACTAAATGATTTTTGCCGATTATCCCTAGATCTGCAATCTATTGTCTTATGAAGGAAATTGTTTACGAAAGGAAATTTTCAAAAATTTTCAAATATGTTTAAGTCTTACATTACATTACTACAACTCTTGCGAGGCTTTTGGGGATCGCTTTAATTCATTTGATCCTACTTTCGAGATTGTGACTATTAAGACGGACGGATTTTGATTTGACTTTGCTTTAATCCACTTCTGTGGTATCTGCTATACGTATTTGCAGCTGTTACTATATCGTTATTATTACTAAAAAAATTTTATTGAGTTGAAAAAAAATTATTTAATTGATCCTCCTATACTCCATGTGCTCCGGGTATATTTGTGCCGACAAATGGCATATCGGGAGAAATTTAAGAAATACATGCGTTTTACAATACCATTTTCGGAATGAATTTAAGAAATATCTGTCACCTTCCCTTTGAAAAAATTTTTCAACTATTTTTCTGCGCGAGCCATAATTTTCGTGATATTATGGCGAAATTTCATAAGCTGACATGTTCGATTGAAGAAAGAATTGCTTTCTGCAATAAATTCCTTGATATGGCAACAAGTTCAAATTTTCGTACTTTGGGGTGAATATTGGTCAACGATAGGTATTTGATATAACACCGTGATCAGGAAGTAAGACCCACATTTAATTTAAATTGCGCGCGTATATCGAATGTTGATTTGAAATGTTTTTGTTTTTTTATAAGGGTAGTGCCGCGACAGACGTCTGTGTCAAATTTCGTATTACAAACGTCATCAGTGTTTCAACTGCGCTTAATTTGAACGACATTTAGTATTTTTCCCCGCGTTTTTTTTTTTTTTTTGAGCAAAGTAATTGCATTATATTTTGTCCGCAAAGTGAAATGCGATGAGACTTGGATCTAGGTAAGACAAGATCGAAAAACATCCCCCACCAAAGTCGTTCAAAAATCAAGGTAATGTTTACAATTTTCTTCGATTGCCGTAGTGCCGTGGATTATGAATTTCTTTTGCCGGGTCAAACAAAGTTAACAAGGAATAGTATTTGAACTTGAGGATTGCTTTGTAAGCGACAAAATAGATTTAAAAATAAGAAAATAAAAATAGTCTTACTTATTGGACAATAGACCTTAGCTGAGATAAATTTAGAACAAATAAATACATTCTTCGAGCCAATCTAATGAAAGTACACTTTTATATGGCAACAAGATAATTGTTTTAATATTTCATAACGAAAACAGTCGGCCTATAATTATTTTTGTACAGCTTTTTGTTTCTGGTGGTCATAAGTGCCGCACAACAAGCCTACGTAAAGAGCCAAGAAGAGTAATTTTTTTCCAGATTCGGCAATTAATGTAAACAAAAAGCATTAAGATTTTATTTTGTTAAGAAACTAAAGGAAATCACGTCAACGTAGTTACCGTTAGTAACAAAAAACATATCTGCGGGGCTCATTATAAATAATCGTTGAATTAAGAACACTTTTGCAGATGTCGTTTCGCCCTTTCTCTGCAAGTAATATAAACTAAATTTTTTGGAAATAAATTAAATTTTGAAAATGCGTTTTCTATGCAATTTGAATACAAAATAATTTGCAGATGTTCAAATAGATATGCATTTGCACATGTACCATTAGTAGATGTAAAATTTTGTTTATAACAAAAAAAATTTTGTTTATAACAAAAAAAATTTTTTTTTTTTCCGAGTCTATTGTGAAAATATTGAGCAAATGTGAATGGATTTCAACAAGGAGCTGAGGACAGTAAGAGGGGATTGACTTTTGCATTACCTATACACAATATAAACAAATAAGAACATTATAATGGGGCAAGGCCGACAGTACAGCTAGTATAGTTATGTACAGTTACGTAAGAAATAATGTAAACCTATTAGTTTCCTGCAAAGGCATACTTGGCATGAAAGCCTACACATAGGAGGATGCCCAAAACAATCTATGACATATTCCAAATTTAGCAAAGTCGTAAAAATTTTATTATTTTTCAGTTTCCGTCGTAAAAAACTAGAAACTAGGTTTTCCGTCCATATAAGAGCTTGCGTCGTAAAAAACTAGAAACTAGGTTTTCCGTCCATATAAGAGCTTGCCTTTCATGATTTGCTGGGGTCTATATTTGTTGGGATCTAAAAAAATGGAACTATGTGATCCAAATTCCATAGTGTTAAGTTTTTTGCTAAATTTTCATTATGGAACAATTTTCATCATAAAATATTAAAAATTAAATCTTTTTCTGAAGCTCTTACTATTCACGAGAAATCTTATGAGAAGTGGTATCCACAATATGTAGTCCAAATTGCGTCAATAAATTTTTATTAAGTTACTATTAGGAGTAAATTTTCATCACAAAACCTTAACAATTAGAGTCCAAGTTTTGTAATCTAATTTCACAATGACATATACTTTTCTTAGGAACGGTTATATGAGAGGAGGTTCAAAAAATTTGTCGTACTAACTTAGAATGTCGAAGTACAGCGAGATTTGGCCAACAATTTTAAAAATTGCTTTTCAAAAAAAAGGGCGTTAGATGGGGAATAGTGGAAAAACTGGACCGATCTGAATCATTATCAACAGCTTTCGTCCTGGTTTAAAGGACATCAGTGTACAAATTTCGTCAAAATATCTCAAGGATTGCGACCTATACGTTGAAAACAAAGATGGACAGAAATCAGGGGACCGATAAGCTTAGATCAATTCAGAAAGTGATTCCGCATCCTTCGGCATAATAAAAAGTGGGTCTATCTTAAATTCTTCTGGATGTTACGCATGTCCGCACAAACGTACACCACTTGTGGTGCAGGATATAAAAAGCTATCGCGTTCATTGCTATTAATATTATGATTCATTTGGGCCTAAGAAATAGTTTCTAGGACTAAAAAAAGTATGATTAGATATTGTGTTCTCCAGGTACTTTTAATATGTTCAGAGGGTTAGAGGTTTCGAAAACAAGTCTTCGAATATGACGTTTAATTGGAGAACTCTTTACAAAATTTTTAAAAAATTTATATTGAATGGACAGAAATCAGGGGACCGATAAGCTTAGATCAATTCAGAAAGTGATTCCGCATCCTTCGGCATAATAAAAAGTGGGTCTATCTTAAATTCTTCTGGATGTTACGCATGTCCGCACAAACGTACATCACTTGTGGTGCAGGATATAAAAAGCTATCGCGTTCATTGCTATTAATATTATGATTCATTTGGGCGTAAGAAATAGTTTCTAGGACTAAAAAAAGTATGATTAGATATTATGTTCTCCAGGTACTTTCAATATGTTCATAGAGTTAGACGTTTCGAAAGCAAGTCTTCGAATATGACGTTTAATTGGAGAACTCTTTACAAAATTTTTAAAAAATTTATATTGAATGCTGGAGCTGATTGCAATCTTTATGTTACCGCGCTTCCGTACAGAAAATGTCGGGCGCTTTCACATAATTTATGACTTCAAAAGTAATGCTACATTCAAAAAATAAAAGCAATTTTTATTTTAACGAATAAGAAAATTATATTCGACTGTGACCGTATCTTTTATAGCAATCAGCAATATCCTAAAAAAGACTGACAAAAAAGAAAACATTTTCATAGTGTATAATTTTGGGTGGGCGTGGCTGATTTTTTCTATTCTTATAGAATGAAGATGAAATTTACATCGTCTTTCTGTTGTAGTTTA
>CCAG010018209.1:0-10802 GCA_001077435.1 Glossina morsitans morsitans | reverse complement strand
ATAACACGCTTAGCAACGTGACAGCCATTTCAGGCGTCATCTATTAGATGCCCTATTAGGATTTTCAGTCTATTTAACCTTTGGATTTTATAGCTCATGTACAATTGATCACTCGTAAGGATTTAGCCGCGCTTTCTTTTGACTTAATCCGGAAAAGTAGAGTTTTCCCGCAAATTTCTATTTTTCTTTTTTTTGGCAGAAAACTACATCTATTCAAAACTTCATGGAATTGTGTTGTGTACATTTTTAGTCTGCTCATTGATACAGTTGCTTAGAGACGGTGCTCTGTGAACAGTGTGAAGAAATCAAAGTTTCTTTTTTATATCCTAGAGAATTAATTACAGTCTCTTTTACTGAACTGGACCGAATTAATTTGTACTGCCCTATAAAAGAAAACTTGAAATTCAATAAATTCATATAATTCGTTTAGTTAAATAATTACCAAAAAAAGTGAAGTACAAAAAACGAACTTCAAATTCTAAAACTAGAATTCCCACAAAAAGTACGCTAAAGTTAAAAAGAAGGAAGAAATTAAAAGTATTTTTACGTTTACAAGAATCATATAAAAGAAAAACAAAAAAAAAAAAGAAATCATCCCACACATGTACAACCCTATGCCTATGAGCTGAAAGCGTGCTACTGTACGCATGGACGACCGACATATGATCAAAAAAAAAAAGAAAAATTAAAAATTTCGATATGCAATGCTAGCCTTGAATTTATTCACTGGACCCGTTAACAAAATTAATATTAATGCATAAAACATGAAATCACTTCTGTCTATGCCGGTTAAGTTTAATCATTTTAAGCTATCTGCAAATTCAACGGAGAAAAATAAAGTTAATTTTATTTAATAAAGTCAGTGAGTTGTCTTGATTTGTTAAGCAATTTTAACATCAACATCAACTCTAAAAGGAATCCACGCTTTTCGAAATAAACTAAATTGATAATTTCAAGTGTGTATTCGTAAGGTGGTAAGATGACCATGATGGGTCTCATAGAAGATTACGTAAATGAATATCAAAGACTATTGTTAAACATATTCAATAAAATTTAAATAAAGGGCACCAGACACTTACTACAAGAGTTCCTGCAATCTGTTCCCAAAAACCCTGTAGTGGGCCAAAGCCCAACCTACTCCACTTCGCTTAATACAGTTATTTGTATAACGATTTTTCAAAACAAAGTCTTATGAGGAACATGGTCGAAAAGTAATACGATCCGAACCGGTCATGTGTTCATCCAAATAGCTCATAATGTTGACTTGTAAACTGAATAAAACAAGGCGGACAGATGGACAGACAAGCTTAGAATCACTTTCTGAATCGATCGGCATAATAAAAGGCGGCTTTATTTCAAGTTCTTCTGGGTTTTGCATACATCCGCCCAAGCTTAATGTAGTCTTGTACGACAAGCTTTTCGATTTATTTATTGACCGCATTTTCTATATGTAAATTAAAACAAAGAACGTTATTAAATATATTTAGATCGGAAATTGAAATTAATTATGGCTAAGAGAGTTTCACCGATGAATATTGACGATAACCCTTACTTTAAAAATTCAATAATCATTCGCTTTCGTACAATCGTGGGATTAATCAACTACTTCTACATTAAGTTTAATACTTTTCACGTCATCCAATATCAAATAGGGATTACATTAACAAATCGATTCGAAATGCTTTTGCTAACGTAACGAAATTTTTGGCATTCTTTTCGTTTCCCTCAATAGAAACTTATTCACATAGTCAATTATTTATGCTTTCATTCTTTCCGCTACAATTTCCCACACAGACATCAGTATATATAAAAACTATCAAAAATACATTTAACTGTTCTATATTATTAATGAGAGGTTAATAAACTTGAAACGAAGATCAGACGAACAGACAAACAAACAACTAATAATATGTAAAACTATGGCTACTGCCTGTCGTCACATACAAAAATGAAATACTTTGACAATTAAGCGCGTAGCTTTGCCGTGACCTGTTTAAAGTTTCAACAGCACAAGTCTGCTGCTGCTTTAACCGTTTGTGTGTCTTATAAACGTTAAAACGAGCGCACAAGAAGAGCAGCGCTAAAAATAGGTGAATATCACTTTTACATCGTAAATACATACATGTATATATGTATATATTTATATAGATAAACACAACACACGACGCGCTAAGAACACAAATAAATACTAAAGAGAAAAACAACCGGATTTTCAATAAATGTCCACACAATACTATAGTATTGCGGTCTTTTTTATTTATTTATATTTTTCTTTTATGGCAAATCGCCCTCACTGTCCTCCATAATGAATGAATGAATGAACCCGAATTTCTCATTTCATAGGAAAGTACGCGGCAAAAATCAAAACAAACTTGAATAAAGCCAATGTGCGCTGCCCGAACATGTGCATAAAACCACTTTCCACGCTGTGACATACTTTGATTACACACATAGGCGCACGGAGGCATATTGAAGAAGCTATATATACATATATATATATTTATGCACACGCACATGAATACACTATGTATACAAATGCATATGCGTTCGTATGTTCCCCAACATAGAAAGTGGAACAGGAATTTCTCTCCCTATCTCTCCTCCCCTAAGAAATTGTACAACACGCTGGCATCAATGCCAAAGCTCGCTCTACATTCACACATTCCCTCGCATATGTAAGTAGAAAAATAAAGAAACAACAGCAGAGAAATAAAAGAAGGAAAATGAACGCTTTGCGCCGATGATTTCATAAAGCTGCATGTATTGCGAAATTGCGAACTTGCTCTATAGTATGCGACTGCTAAGATTGCTGCTAAACGAACATACACACACACACACATACACAACACACACACACATGTTCATATGCATGCATATTAGTTAATTAGTCCAACCATATGGACTAACAAAGTATCAGTCAACCATAAAGACGTTTAGTCACTGAGCCGGTAAGTGAGATGTCAGACGACGACAACAGTAGAAAATAAATAAAAAAAAAGAAACATAAAAAATAGAGCAAATTACTTAAATCAGCAAGCGGCAACAGTATTTGTGTTTGCTATAAGTGTGCGCACTTATTACGGCCAAATTAAATAGCATTGTTTATTAGTATTCTTCTTGCTAGTGGTGAATTTATTATAAACGAAGAGCATAAAACAAATAAACGGAATATAATGAGAGCGTTAGGAGAGCGTTTAAAGGAAATGAGCGAAGAATATGAAAACCTGAGAATATTTTTCAAGTTGCAGTTGGCAAACTTTGATATTTATATCCACAACCAACCACTTACAATACGTACGTACGTACGTACGTCTCGCAATGTGTATTCAAAAGATTGCGAAAGTTTTTTTTCTTCTTTTTCTGCTTAGTTTTAAATGTCAACATACATGCAAACAACCATTGTGCATATAAATACAAGCAATGCCTTTATTATATACTATGTTTGTGAACTTGTTCCCCTTTGCAACACATATGCCCGGACACAAACAAACATGTAAGAAAATCTAAGTTACTGTATAAAAAAAAAAAAAAAATGACAACAAGCACTTATTCTCTCTGAAACTATTGAATGAATGCATTGCATGCTTGCACTTGCATATTTGTCAACTATGTAATTGTTGTTGTAGTTGGTTTGTTTACATCAAGTACAAGATGTGTTCAATTATGCTCTTTTTTTTAAGTTCTATCTCTCTTGGTTTTCAAATTTTTCCTTTCTTTCTCTCTCTCGTACTTTATTTACCTCTCCCTTGTAGGTGTTTGTTATGAGTGTTTATATATGCGTATATTGAGAGAGTATTTAAAATATTTTTTTTTTTTTTTTCGTGAGTATTGGAGAGGAAGGGGTTGAGTAACTTTTGTTTCGTTTGACCTAATTTTACTCTGCATCAAATATTTTATTGTTAATTTTTTTTAAGTTGTTATTGCTTTTAGTTTTAGTTGCTTTTGTCCGCTGCACTTATATTGAAATACAAATGTTTAAGAAGAGAGAGAATATCTAAAATTCATTTTTAATAGAGTACTTTGCAAATGTGGTAGGTTATGTCCATTATATAGACAAATGCCATGCAAATAAGATAGAAAAACACTGATAATTCTTATTTAAAGTAAAAAGAAACAAAAAAAAAAAAGAAGAAATAAATAAAAACTTTGCAAGTGATTTCCGTTGCTCTTTTTCTCCTGATGTAATTTCTAATTCTTATAATTAGTTTAAAACAAAAATTTTCACCGTACACTACTCACTTCTTTTATTAATAATATTCAAGATATCCAATAAGTTCTTTGTTGTTTATTTTGGTCCATATACGTGCGCATATATATGTAAATTTGCATCTAAAGAATAATGGTTTCACTTACACAACAACGTAAGAACAAAAATGTAAAACAAACAAAAAATAAGAGAAAAGAAACGCGTTTTTGCCCGTAACTTATGCAGGGCTTCTGTAGTTAGTGGTTAGCGTTTGGAAGTACAACTGAACTCTGGAATGCTGATGGCCATGGTGGCAGCAGCTGTTTGTTCACTCGCTTATGATTGTGTGCTTAATCATTACCGTATGTGTATGGTAGATTTGTTCTATCTAGTATAACTATCACCACACTTATGGGCATCGCAATTCACCACAACAACCGAATTGGTTTTGCAGCAAAGTGGTCGCTTTGTCAGTTAGTCAGTCAGTTAGTCGTTGCTGTTGTCGTCATCAGTTTATTTCATTTTGCATTGCTGGCATACGTTACGATAACAGCGCAACAGACGGACGTACGGACGCATTAAAATTGGGTCAACAGGTTTGGAGTGCTTAGTGCTCACCACCTTTATGATGTAGTGGTAGTGTGGTAACGGTACTAATGGTCTATTGTATCAGCCCATGCCTTTTTGCCTTTTTTTCATTTTATTTCTCTTAAAAAATACAGCCATACACACACGTACGTATAAATGTGTACAAACATCCACATTTATATATATATATATATATATGGATATGTATATATAGATACATATATATATTTATATATGAACCTGTACTTGCTATAGAGTGACACTAATTTTACAAACCGCCGACGCATTGCGTTTATTGCACCACATGTGCTTTTTATACTTGCACGGGAAGGTTTGCCTTTGTGTGCGTGTGTGTGTGTCAAAATAAAGACAAACTGCTTAAATCTTTTTGATATTTCGAGGCGATTTCGTTATATCTAAATAGGAGCATTGCATAATGATTTTTTGGTAATAAGGTTAAATTAAAAAAACGCCTATCCTTCCTTTCATACCAAATAGAAATTTGACGATAAAATCAATTCGAGTAAAAGAAAATTGATTACAAAACAGGTAAAAATATTGTAGTCGAATAAAACCGATCATCCAACACCCTACGTCACTTCACACATACAATTGTTCACTTATTTTCATGATGAAATGAAATGCGTAAAGGTATGCCCCTTCTTAGGGCCCTTAAATTGGATGGGATCCAACAAATAATCCTCTGTGGTGCAAATTTGATGCGCTACTTTTTATGTCAAATTACTTCGCTGTTACAATCACTTTCATGATAAAATATTAAAAATTAGACCACTCCATCATATAAAGGCTTACTTTTCGTAGGTACGACTGTATGAGAGTGATTTCAAAAAGTTGGTCACTTCCTATCAAAATCTTTCACCAGTAATTCACCATTAATCAGCCATTTTTGCCTGTGTTGTTGTTGGGAAGAGTTGCAAATAATTTTCTTCTAAGGACTTTCTCAAAATAATGCTTTATATGTGGAGCGATCGTAAAAATGATTCGATGCAATCCATTTTCAATATGATTCGTATGTCGTACAAAATACATCAGTATACCAATCCAGAAAATGATTCTAAACCAATCTATATAGTAAAAAGTGGAGCTATCTATCTGTCATATACCTCCGCACATACTTAATATACCCAGCATCGCAAATGGCAATGACGCAGTCTGTAATATATTTTGAGCAAATTTCGTATATAGACGTCTTTTGATTCGAGAAAGAATACTATTCAGAATGGATTTGCCACCGTATTATGACAAGTCTTGATATGGAAAGGATTGCAATTATTAATACTTCTCAACAATAGTCGGTAAAAGATAGTATTTCGGATTACATAACAAACGTGGAAGATATGAATCTAGTGACACGATCGTTTGAATCTCGTATACGATAAAAAGCTCAAATTTGTCGTACTTTTTGGTAGAAACTTGGTATATGAATTTGATAGGCTACGTTTGTGTTACCTATTCACACATTCATTCATACCTTTCGAACACCTTGCCATATAAGGCCTCTTGAATATTAAGCCCTTTTATAGTCACAATATCTAACTTTGGATATCTTATAACAAAACTAAGTGAACAATAAGAAGTTTTTGATCGAAATATTTCACTTTATCAAATTTTGACTACGGCAATTCAGATTGTAGCGTGCCTCTCATATATATGGATTCCTCTAAAAAGTGAGTCGAAAAATTGCTATACTATAACGTAAACGCTTTTAACGGTCTTTCACTTCTGCTAAAGAATACCTGCGTTAGATTTTAGATCAATACTTCTTATGGGCTGTGCAACTTTTGATTTACTGGGGACCTTGTACGAGTTTGTAGGCGTATCGTAGGATTACTTTTTTCATTCAAATTAATTGTCGGCTTAGATGTATACACCTAGCTTTCGATCAATGTATTCTATCACTTACAATTTACAGTTTTTTGACCATTACAAGCGACTTCAGCTTATATTCCGGTTTGGTTAGTAGTCGTTCAATAAACGCATTTAAGGAATCTCTGATACGTATTTCCATCTTACAAAGGCACGTAAAAGTGTAATATGTGTCCATCCATATCCGTTCATAAGCACACATCATTAACAGCTCATTCTATCCTACATCCCTTGCCGTGCAAGGGTATATTAAGTTTGAGCGAATGTACGCAAAAGCCAGTAGGACTTAAAAAAGGACCTACCTTTCATTACACCAATCAATTTATAAAATTAATTTAAGCTTGTCTGTCCGTCTTCTTTTTTTGCGTTCAACCAACAGGTTGCAATTTTCGAGACATTTTGATGACATGTTTTGGCCCAAGGACGAACGGTGTCACTTTTCCAACCGACTCCCATATAATGCTTCATTTTGAAGAATCGTTTTATGAACAACTATATTAAGCGAAGTGGTGTCGCATTATACATTTCCTATGGTTATGTGGAGTCAATTTTTCGCTTTTCTACCCCTAAGGTGCAAATAAAAGCGTTTTGACGTACGCAAGACAAGTTGAACGCAGAATTGTTTTAATTTTTCTAGATAGCGTTTTTAGCACGTCGAGGATATGTATTGTAAGAATCGGATTCAAGTTTATATATGCAATAACACTTTATGAACCGTTACAGGTCGAAAGGCGCACTATCGATGTCTACGTTATAAGGAAATTTAAATAAATTTCAAAACAAACAACAACAAACAAAAATATCCGAAACACAAGCTTACGCAGTCAGGATTCTCTCCTTACGTGGTCCGCAAAGAACCTTTAGTTGAAACCATAAATGTTCCGCACTTTCTGAAGGCAAAAGTTCTATGACATTTGCAAGCCCGCAATTTTTTTTTCCCCTGACCAGCCACTACAGACCCGGCGGTGATCTAGTAGATGTATAAGTAGACTGCGATAAAAGAGGGGAATAGTCATTGCGTACGTTCTACTTGAATGTGGAAACATCTGGATTCAAATCTACCTATTGGTAGGTTGTTCGAAAGGTGACAGTGACATTGAAGAACCGCAAAGACCAATCGAAGCCCTTATACCGACTGATTATGAGAAAAAGAACAATCCAAAGACTTACAACTAACCACGCTAAAAAAGCCACATATAACGGGAGAAATTACTTTACTTCTAACATGTTTTATCAAGCCCTCCTTATCTGTTTAACCGATTTCCTACCCCAACTAAGGCATTTACTTAATATCGCTTTACTATCGAAAATGGTAAATTCGTTATCATACAAGACAAGGCAAAGGCGATTCGTGTGAGTAAAACAATACGGTTCCGTTTGGCTAACTCACCAAACTTAACAGCAAGATGTGCATTATAATCAAAAGCAATAACACCCATGACTCGAACAACAACTACTTGAGAGTTGTGCAAGCTGTGAATGTTGTGCAAAACCAACATTAGCCAATTGAGAAATCTCCACAAAAAAAAAAAAAAAAAAAATAGCTACAAATTTGTAAAGAAAAAAGAATAGCTGGTGGGAAGTGCGACGACGTCGGTCGATTAACTAACAGAACGGAAACAGTGCGCCGTATAACATGTATGCATACATAAACATTTCATAGATCTTCGTATGCGAATGTTATATACTCCCTCCTAATATATCTTTCAAAATTATACCAATTGCTCTCGTTGTTGTTGTTGTTGTTGTTGTTGTTTTTGTTAATGTTAGTGCTGTTGCTGTTAATATTGTCGCTGCTGCTACTGTTGCTTTTGTTGCGGCTGCTACCGTTGGTGATATTTTTGTTCCTTTTCGTTCATTGGTTTTCACAGAGAAAATCTTATTTGTAGGCTGTTGCTGCCACCGTTACTGCCTGCATTATTATTAATATGTTTTATTGTTGTTGCTATTTGTACTTCTTAGTTTCTGTGTCACAATTTCTACAACAAAAAAAAATTTTTTAAAAAAAAAAAAAAAAAAAAAAAAAAAAAAAAAAAAAAAAAAAAAAAACATGCATGCACCTTAGCTTAAAGACCGTCTCTCACTTTTTATTTCCCTCTCCTATTCCCTCTGTCTCAACGTCTCTCACTCTCTCTCTGTTTTTCAGTTACATCTCTTTGTCTTCTTTTTGAACGCAAGCAATAACACAAAACAAAGCTTTGAAAAATCTAAGAACTTAAGAAAACTTAAGCTGCCAGCACCGTAATCTAGTTGGTGTGATGGTGTTGGCCAAGATGAATGTCTAAGCATAGGAAACTAGCGGAGAGAGAGACGAACTGGCAGACAGGCAGGCAGCCAGAATACTGAATAAACAACAACCGACAGCCACCTGCAAACAAAAAAAAACCAACACGAGGCTCTCGTGCAAACAACAACCACACACACAAATGCACATATGTACACATATAAACGCAAACACACTTAAGCATACAGAGCACAGAAATTATGTTGCGCTGTGTTTTAGTACCAATGAAAACGGCCCACAAGGTAAGTGAGCTTGTAACATAACCCAGTTAAGAAAATCGTGTATGTCGCAATATGAGGCAAATGTATATAACATAAATACTAAATACCAGCAACAATCAACACTTTCTTAAATTTTGATTACAATGAAAATATAATACGAAGTTAAAGGTATTAAAAGCAACACGAACAAATAGTAGTTTAGCAAATCCTCGGAAGGATAATCAAATCCTCAAATATATTGACTATAATATCTGAAGAGTTTATGCAGAGTTGTTGTTATTTCTCACTTCATATACATTTCACTCTCAATTATTACCAACTAGAACGAGACGATTATAAACAAAAATAATAAGAAAAAGGGGAACAAAAAAAAATTACCCTCAAAATATCCTTTTTTTTTTTTTGTTGTAAGCGAACTTAACGGAACATCAACAAAGCTTTGTTTTCTTTTTCTCGTTTGTCTCGTTAAAAGATTAAAATCACCGCTAATTGTTTAACATCCGCTTATACATCCATACGCGATTGTAACCCGAAGGATATTTTATTTAATGAATGGAGGAAGCTAAACACAGTAAAAGAAAGACACAAGAAAAAAAAAAGAACAAAAACACTAACAAATGAAACAAAAAAAAAAGGAAAAAAGCCGCAATCTTTGTAAAGAGCGTTTTTTTTTTGTAAATGAAACTAAACCACACGAACTAATTAACGTATGCGAAATTACATCTACAGACACATACACACACGCACGCAGCCACGCACACAAAATAACACATGCATATGCACGCATATGCATGAATGTATATACACACGCTTTTTAAACAAATTATTTATTTTATATATTTTATATAAAAGGCACGGAACACGAACGTAACGGAACAGCGAAAGAATAGAAAAATATTCCGCATCCGCAATAGTCGCTTAACGAAAATGAACTGATTGACAACGACGGTGACTAGAGTAGCAAAACGGGCCGAAATTCAACGCACACGTTCATATGTGAAACTGAAGCTGCAACTGCTCGTTTGGTTTTGGTTCCCCCTTTTTTCGTATTATTATTATTATTTTTTTTCTTTTTTTTTTATTATTATTTTACTAAAAGTAACACCAACAACAATCCATAACGACACCACTCAGCACCATCGCGCTGACTTTGATTTAAAGTAATGTAGAGAACGTTTTACATGTTTATGGTGTTGGATTTCTTTATATATCAGTAAATGTGTGTTTTATTCGTATGTATTTGTCTTTCCCGTACACAAACAGCATACTGCTCGCTTCGCTGCGTACTCTGTGCAGCGATTCCTCAAGGCCTCCTCCGATTTAGGCCAAAAATCTCAAGTGATCTAAACCAAGCAAGAGCTGTCGTCTGTCTGTTTGTTTATTTGTCTGCTTCATATGCCAGCCAGTCAATCAGCCAACCCAAGCTAGTCACTCATATGAAACAGACAGAAGTAAAACTAAACATCACAGAGTAGCGATAAAACAGAAATGAAGCGAAAGAGCACGTAAAACAAGTATTGAGAAATAACACTTGAACGCACACACACGCGCGCGCACACATGCACATATGTAATAAACATATATCTGTACATATATCTATAATTGTATATATATATATATATATATATATATATAT
>CCAG010018208.1:0-31582 GCA_001077435.1 Glossina morsitans morsitans | reverse complement strand
TATATATATATTATATATATATATATATATATATATATATATATATGTTTATTTGTATATTTATAAGTGCAATGTATAAAGTGCTACTTATAGCAAACAATGAAAGCTTTACTGGAAGAGACCATCACTTTAAGAATGAATGGTAATCTAGTAGTCACTCCACAATACAACTTCGAATAAATTATAGCAAAAGTTTAACATAACATTCAAGGACCCACCAAGAAAACCAAACCCGAAAGAATATTTCCTTTTTAAGATAACAAATGTCCAAACCAAATTCTATGCATTCCCCTCTCAAATTCGTAACCCCCCACTGATTTCTATACATTCTCCTCTCAAATTCGTACACCACCGTTTGGCGGGAGCCTGCGTAAATGTGCACAGTAGAGCCCGTTCTTATGCGAGTACATCTTTGACCTACCCCTGAAGTTCAATAGTTCGGAGCCTCTTTGGGCAAGAGATATGCGAAAATTAACAAATGCATGTACATGTAGTGGGAAATATTCCATACGAAGCCACCGAAGAAAAGCTTAAGGAAATATTTAGTGAAGTGGGACCGGTAGTATCGCTAAAGTAAGTCTATAATGTTACTGCAATAAATAGTGAATAATTTCGATCGTGAAAGCGGCAAATCTAATGGATTTGGTTTTTATGAATATAAGGATCAAGAAACCGCTTTAAGCGCAATGCTTAATTGGAATGGTTATGAAATAGGTGGACGTACTCTACGTGTCGATAACGCTTGTACCGAAAAATCGCGAATGGAAATGCAGTAATTGCTTCAAAGTCCTCAAGTAGAAAATCCGTAAGGAGAACACTTCGATATCGACCAAGCTCCAAACAAATAAGCGTAAAAAAAGATGGCTGAAAGCTGAAAAATGATCTGCTAAAGAGAAGAGAGATTTCTTAAACAATTATTGCACGTCTGCGATCGAAGAACTGCTGTTTAGTATCCCTTTTTGACTTTTAAATCTAACCAACAATTAAATATTAACTTGATGAGAAAAATATTATTGAACTGTAGATTGCATAAAGAAAATATTTCCACTCGTCATATTAGTATTGCCTTTCCATTTTGCACTCAATAAAACTTGCACTAACTCAGGTGTTGAGGTATTTGGCATTTTTTCTTCCTTGGGAGAACTATGACGGAAACAAGCGACAGGAAAACAAAATAAGAAATGCCTCGAGATGAAGTTTCATCTAAAAGTTATTAGGAAAGGAAACATTGATTGTAAAGCCAAAGTGTACAATTTTTTAAGTTCAATTTCGTAGTAAAAGATAATTGTACCTTTTCATAAGAACGCGGACAAAGAGTTTGCAGAGCACCTTAACGAAATAAATTGGAAGATACGAAATCAAAAGAGGTTGAAAAGATGATAAGTTTGCCAATGGTCTTGTGTCACGGTTTAATAAGATAATCTGAATCATCAAACTCCACGAGAAAAACTTGAACTTTTATGAATTGTTTTCTATTTCGGAAAAAGCTCTATGTCTAATCTTTATAAAGTGTCAAGTTCGTTTATGATAACAGACGCGGGTAGAGGAAGAGGCCAAGGAGTGTTCACTCTTGAAAAAAGAATGTCAATGCACCAAATCTCCTCACAATATATCAAAAGTTGCGACTTGTTGGTTGCTCGTAAAACGACGTGGGTACGCGTTAGACAGATATAAAGACGAACAGACGGAGGAGCTTAAGTCACTTTAGAAAATAATTCTGAATAGGCGTGATAAAAAACGTCCCTGTCTGTTACACAAAACCGTGCTAGAATCAAACATTATTAGGAGTATAGTATAGGGTATAATTGCTGGCATAAAAACATGTCAGAGAAGTAGAAGAAGAGAACTACTGCTGTGAAGGATTGTTTCGAAGATTAAATCTTTACCCATAATAACGTCAGCCAACTAAAGAAGCATTTGTATTCATTTCCAGATGGCTTGTTTCCACCAAAAATTCGAAGATGAGTTCTCGCATTGGCTACCACTTTAAAAGTTTATCGTATTGCTGATCACAGCCCCATTTGCAACAACAATTTTTATTACTGCCAACATCTTTCATTCCAGGATGCACCACTTCATGAGCTTAAATTTCGATTGTCCAATTCACAGATTTCTACGCGAAATAAATCGGAAACTCCATTTTTACAAGCATTTTCATGCGTTCATTTTTATACCACCTAATTCAGTTTAGGCAGATTAAATATAGTTTCATACTTTAAAACTCTTTCGAAGAGCTCCTTATTACTGTTTACGATGACCAGTTCCATAGCCTGGCTTTCTTTAAAATGTGCTCCCTTAGTTCTGATTAGATAATTTGCCCACTATTTAGGGCACAACGTAAAACACTTCCACGCTTTAAACCTAACTTCTCAGCAGTTAAGCTTAACGAAATGTTTTAAAAATGTTGAGCAATTTAAAGAATGTCAGATTTACATTCCACACAATCATTTCGTACAATTGTTTCTCATTTCATATGAATTGATATCTCCAACTAACTGGCGCTATTTCCATTATTATTAGATTAAAATCTCTTTTCATGTAAACTTCTAAAAGAGTAACAATTGGTATTTTTTAAAAATTTAATTTCTTTTTAATATCTTCTTTAAATTCTCAATTTTTTTGCTTTCTTATTTGTTCAAAATCACTTTTCAATACAAAAATCAGTGAAATTTCGCAATAAATACTTAGCAGTGAATTACTAAAAGAATATTACAAAATAGCTTAGACTTGATAGCACTGTTTGCTGAGTGCTTTTTAATATTACTCTCTTTTCTCTCAATGAATAATCTATAGAACACCGCACCAGATATTTTGTATAAATGAAATTAGCACACAACACACAGCACTAAATAATTAAGTTGTGTGTAGGCGGGAAGAAGGAAACTCAGGAAACTCTCTGATAAATATACGTATATAATTTACGTCATAACTATTTAGAATCTCTTGCTTTTTGTTTTTATACCAACGAACGACGATTAAAATGAAATTTATATCAAATCAATAAAATGCTTTAATATATTTATATATATATATATATATATATTTTTTTTTTTTTATTTTCAATGCTCACATTTAAAACAACATATTTAACTTTCTTAAAAAAAATAAAAATAGTTCTTTACAAACAAATATATCACTTCATCTTTATGTTAAATATAATCGTGCAAACCGTTGAAACGGTTGTAACGTGTCTGGTTATTAACTAATGTTGCCAGTAGGTTTGGTTTGATTACTATGTTAAGCATACATAAAGAACGAAAGAAGTTATATTCAGTTTGCACTGAATTTATTTATTTAGTTGTATTGGAAAGACAAAAATACAAATAAATTGGATCAATGTGATAAAATTTCTAATTTTAAGGCAAAACAAAATTATATAATTATGTATGGAATCATATAATTATTAAAAATGTGCTAGAGCTGTGTATATTGAATATTAAAAAGACAACCAATAACTTCTATTATTATAATTATTGTTATTTAGGTCATGAAATTTTAATTTCAATTTTGCTGTGGACGCTCTTATATTCCAAAAATAATGTTTAAAATGTCGTAATATTACGGATAACAATTTTTCTTTTCGATTACTAGTTTCTGCGTTATCTTATGCGCGATAACCACATGTTTGTATCAAACAAATTTGGTAGCCCTACCTGTCAAAAATTTGACTACATTGAAACAACTTACTGCGAAGTGGTCGATTTGACAGCACTCTTTGTAAATTTGTTTTTCTTTAAATAAAATTTTCTTATAGCATTAAAGCTAAATTATTATAGCATTACTAATAAAGAGAATATTAATTTGTAGTGAATCTTAAAAGGAAAATTGTTTTTAATTGTGAAAATGTATACTTCGGTATTACTTCTAAATCACTTAAAGACAGAGTTGTTTTGTCAGTGCTGCATGTGGAGTTATCTTTTTTTTTATTAAGTACTCGCAAATCATTGCTGAGCGCACAACACAAACGTAGTTTTGCTTTCGTGTGAGTGGTGTGATTCTTTGTGTTAAATATATATGAAAAAACCAAAATGGCGACGTCAGTAGAGTGATGGAATTGAGGAATTTTTTCAATTGTGTTTGATTTTCTTATATATATTCACATATTAATCATATATTGGTGGTGTTTTTAAGCAATTACAACAATAAATTTAAAGACATAAACAAAACGCTGGCAATTAAATAAAACTCTTAAATGAAAAAATAATTGTGCAAAATTAAACGAAAACCCAGCAAGAATTTCGGAACGAGAGAATTTCGTTTCAGTTGAAAAAAAAAAAGTTACGCTAGAGGAAAAAATAAAAATGGCGCCCGCGACGTCTTGACTTTCTATTTTATGGCATTTCAACGAGTTGATTTTCTAATTTGTGTAATCATTTATTTAACCAAATGCTTTTTAAATTAGTTATTGAAATGTTTTTACAGAAATTAAATTAGGAAAAAAAAGTTAGGGAAAAAGTATTCAAGAAGGAAAGGGGAGAAAAGTTTACAAAGTGTGTGAGAAAAAAAAAAAAATATATGTATATTGAGCAGTAATATCGGAACTAAACGTATGTAGTTGTGTTATATGTTGCCCCTTATTAATAATACATATATAGCATTTTGCTCGGTTTATGAACTGTAAAAGTGTGTGCGCGAGTTTGTGTGTGTGTGTGTAAAATAAAAAACGAAGGCCTTGAATATGTGTGCTGCCCAAAGCAATCCAGCCCAGAGTTTCGGTGGTTACACCTGGGGTTTTGCGGATAATAGTCGAGCCGAATCAGTTTTGGAAATATCACCGAATATTAATTATACCGTCAGTAGTGAATCTGTAAGTTTTTTTTGAACAAATCTAAGCAACAATATGTTGATATCATAAATAAAGGAGAATACCATGAAAAAAAAACAAAAACATAAGTATGCATGAATTCATTAGTGTGTATGTAAACGCATACTACAAAAAAGCGACTGTACTACTGTACCGCAACTACTACAATATGTTCATGATACAAATGGTTAAACTGATAGTGTGTGTGCTTATATTTATATACATACATACACATGTATGTGTCGCTCTCTACGTATGTTCGCATCAAAGTGTGTGTGAGATGATTGGAATACAGAAAACGCGCGCGTGATATGTGTGCGATATTTGTCAAATGAAATGTGTTGGTGGTAAAAATACTTGCCTGGGCTTGTTTGCCTTAAAAATTTTGTCTGACTACTTTCTTCAATGAATTTTTCCCTAAATTGTAGGAAAATTGCAAGACATTATCCTAATTTTATTTAAATTTAAAGAAAATATTAATTAATCCTTTTGCGACTCATTTTTTGGCGCCTAATGCCGATATGTATTCACACATGTGCACACACTTTCAATTATTATCAACATGACTATAAGAGAGCATACACACACTTACGCAGGCAATATTCCAATTGCAAAAAAAAGAAAAAAAAAACTATATGGGTACAAGTTTACGCGCGCCAATTTATGTTGTTTTTCTTTCATTCCTTCAACCAACTGAAATGCACACTCAGCCACTAGTTCTCTTCTTGTTTCCATTGTTTTTATTGTTATTAAAGTGTATGTAGTTACACATGATTTTACGCATACATGCATTTATAGTTTGTTTACATTTCAAGCAATAGATAAAATTTTGGATGAAATTCATTCAGAAAAACAAATCGATTCAATTTTTTTTTCTGGTTTTTCTTGACATTGGCATGAGTTCAACGTTAGTTCAAGACTATCTGGCTCACTTGCTACTCCAAAGGGTATCCAAAAGAAAAAAAAAAGGAAAAAATTCTAAAACGAGCTCGTTTGAAATTTATACCACATGCTCTATGATTGCATTAATATTTGCATAGGTAAGTTCTTGTCAACAAAACTTTTAATAGCGGGATATCCTGTACAGTGCTATAACAATCGTGTGTGAAAATAGAATTAGCAAAACTACTTCTCTAAGCCAACGACTTTAACCAAATCCCACAATACCCACTTCCATCCCTTCCCACTTAGGAAACGATGTGTACTTGCGAGTGTCTTGAATGCGTTATGTTCCCGAGATTGTTTAAGTGTAGCACATCAACTTGAGAAGTAAGAGAATAAATTTATTTTTTACCGGATTGGATAAGAGTTGCAGCAAGGGCTTCAAGTAAATTTAAAGATAAAGCTGCCTATAGAGCGCATAGAAAGCGCACATACAAGTGGAGATAAGAGTTCCCACTGTAAAACGCACGGCTTTATTTACAACAAAATAAAGACTGCGCATTCGAGTCGTCGAATTTCAAACAAAATAACATATTACGGCTGCAGAAAACTATTCATTTCGCGTCTTATACGATTTTCAGCCACTGTTTAGTATCCTTAACTTTTTGTAACAAAAAAAAAAAAAAGAAAAGAAAAAGATTTATGAATCCCTTAGCTATTCATTTATTTAACTCGATTGACTGATGCTGATCAACATTTGTTAAAGAGGATTAGGGGGGAAGAATATTTTGGTTACGTGGTAGGCAATTAAATTCATCAGCAGGTTCTTACCTCAATTCCGTCCGTTTTGTAACGGATACAGAAGTTAATAAATTTTGGTTCAGTTTCTATTTCATTTTCTGTGGCTCAAGCGTAGTCAATGCACTTTACCACTACATTTAATTTTACTATCTTCGAAATGTATTGTTTCGAGGAATGAATTCAGAAGTGTTTGTGGTGACCGCTCTTTATTACTTCAAATGGTTATTAGAAGTAATTAGGTACTTAATAAAGGCAGGAATTTAAGTACATTGTCAACGGAGACATCGAACTAGACATGTGGGACAAACTTTCCCTTTTCATCTTCTTAAGTGTGTGATGAAGTGTGGGTTTTTTAACACTGATTCAAAAACCCCAGTCATGTGTTAAGAAGGAATTTAGTGTTAAATGCAAGACGAACTACTCAAGCTTTCAAAACTGGTGACTCATATATTGATAAACTTACTTGTATTTGATTTCTCCTTTCAAAACTTCCTCTATATGAAATAGGTGAGCGCAAAATCTTTCTCCAGAATGGCAAAGTTCTGCAAATGGTTAAACCCATCAAAGAAACCCTTCAGTCCGTGCCAAATGGGGACCTTTTTGAGAAAAATTTCGATGCGTAAGCAGTGGTTCACTTGCTTTGAAGACATCAAAAGTCAATTCGCTTATCTAGCAAGCATAAGACATTAGTGGCTTGAAAGCTGTTGTTCATAGTGGATCCCTATTTTGCTTTTTGTTGCAAGGATATGAACCAAAATTTGTACCTTTCCTAAAATATAGTTATTTTGGCAACTGCTCGTCCTTTACCAGTTCTTTCCAGAAAGTTCTTGCTAAAGTTTTCGGGAAGGTGAATCCCATATGCTTAATGCCTTTTTCTTGCTTTATGGATTTAGGACAAATAACTGAAATAACTTTTTTGTTTTGCTGTGACTGCTCGAAACTCGTGATGCGATCGTTTCTAATCGCAACGAACTGATCTGAAGAAACGCGTTCTTCTTAATCGAACTACTTTAGGCCTCATTGCTTACAAATTAGGATAATCGAACAATATTTTAAAGATTACAGAGCGCTGTCGTAGCGAAAATCGATGTCCGACGCTGCAAAATGGGGAACTGGGTGTCGAGAACTTTTCTCTTAACGTTTTGGTTTTCTGAATGTCTAAAGCAGCAATGTGTAAATTCAAAGGGTTTGTTACAAATAGTTTTACCAGCAGTAGGCGTGACAATAGACTAAAAACATCTCACTGCCGCTTTATACAAGTCTTTTCGTCTCAAGATAGCCACTGTAATAACAATAATAATAATGATGATCACGTTTACCGATATAAAATTCGAAATAAAGTCAAAAGTTCAAAAATGATAGAATTAAGTACGATTGTTGTCTACGCCGCTTGTTTGCTTTGCTTATCATATTCATTTCATGCACATTTTGCAGATGCCCTATTTATTGTCAACCGATGGATCGTTAACGGTACAAAAAGACGTGAAGGGTGCTTTGGCTGCTAATAAAGGCGTAGTACGCCGTATGGTATTAGTGAACGATCCTTTTGCAACAGGAGCTCAGAGGTAATATCGAATACTAGTCATTCGTTCTTTCCTTTCTGCAAAATATTTTTATTTATTTTTTTTTGTATTGTTTTTAGAGTTATAACGGGTGCCTCGTCATCAGTTGTCAAGAAGCCAGATCAACAAGTTTTAAGTTTAAATTGCGATAAAAACTGTAAGCTCGTCTCCTTAGAATCGCTTAAATGCGATTCTAATATTCCATTGAATATGAAATTGTTTAATTTATAATTTTTCAAGATCTTCTTGTAGACCAAACGGATCAATCTCATTCTCTTGCCAATGGCATTGTGGATCCCAAGGCCCAGACAATATTAACAACCGCTGCAGGTGCGAAAACATATTTCAGTCCTATAGGGCCTATACATTTAACGGCCGAAGAATGTAATGAAATTTTAATGAAACGTGCTTTGGCCGCTTCACAAACACAAACAATAACAACCAATGACGGCCATACTACAACAACAGCAGCAAGTAAGGCTACATAACAGGATCCTTTTATAGCAAAAAGCGCACCGCATGCGCGGCAAACGAATGGATCATTTGTGTATCCTTAAAAAAATTAGCTGAAACGATTTTTGTTATACTCTAAAAACTTGAAACTCATATTTGTTGTTATTGTTACGTGTTAAGTTATTGCATTTTAATTATATTTCTTTCTTCATTTTAATTTTCATTTCATTAATTCAATCATTCCAATTATGGGTTTGGTGCATAATAGGTGATATATTGCCTGGCATATCAGTCCAAGTACAAAAAGTCATACAGGGTCTGGAGGACAATGATGAATCGCAAGGCGAAGCCCCTAACTTGAAATTGGAACCGGGCACTTTAGACATGTCACCGAAAGCCGAATTACAAGAAAATATCAACTTTAGTGATGTAAGGGCTCGATTATCGGTTAATTTATTTGTATGAATAGCGAAATATCTAACTTGTTTTTTTTTTTTTTTTTTTTTTTTTTTCCCCTATAGAATGATACCACTATTAAAAAGGAGCGTCCTTACAGTTGCGAGGAATGTGGAAAATCATTTCTATTAAAACATCATTTAACTACGCACGCTCGCGTTCATACCGGTTAGTGTTTCTGGCACAATCAATATATTTACTTAGCTATTCTAATTTCTTTTCTCATTTCTATACAATTTTCTATAAACATATGTAAAAGGTGAACGCCCTCACATCTGTACACATTGCGGCAAAAGTTTTGCCCACAAACATTGTCTCAATACACATTTGTTATTGCACTCCACCGATCGTCCCTATCAGTGCACCGAGTGCAAGAAGAGTTTTACGCTGAAACATCATCTGTTAACACATTCACGTGTACATTCACGTGATCGGCCGTTTATATGTCCAGAATGCGGGCGTTCTTTCCCCCTTAAACGCCATCTGGTAACACACAGCAAATTCCACGCCGGGGAGAGGCCGTATGTATGCGAGGATTGCGGTGAAAGCTTTGCCCAAGAAAATCATCTAATTATGCATTCACGGTATAAAAACTTTTAAGTAGATTGTTTATATCAAGTATATTGGGCGGGAAGGTTTGCTCTCTTATTAATCGATGAAAAAAGTTCTTGTGTTAAAAAGGAAGCTGATCGTCACAGTAAAACATCTTAGATCGCTTATATGCATTTTACCTTATAGAGAAGACGGCCATATAGACATTATTAAGCATCTTTTAGCAGGTCGTCAACGTATTCCCTATAGCAGGAAATAGTCAGGCGGTGTAGACGATCGTTGAGGTGTTTAAGGAAAGAGCGAAAGTGCTATTCAGAACTAAAAAATTTCCACGACAAGCTGTCAAGCAAGCTGGAAAATGAATGTTGATGGATTGTTTTTAATGTTTTGAAGTAAATCAAGTTTTCAAGCTACTCTTCTGGTCCCGAACCTATCTTGTATATGACAATTTTTTCGGAAATTGCACTAAATGAGCTGTGTCAGCAAATTGTTTTAAAACTTTGCCGCAATCGGTTTATTAATCGAACTTCCTTTATAATAACTTGGCCCCTTTTTTTGCGGTGGATAAATGAAATAGTAAACCTTCCCAGCGATTGGCTTTACTAATGTGTTTCTTACTTGAGAAAAACGCTGTTTGTGTTTGTAGATTCCATGGTTCAGTGAATCCCTTCGTTTGTCAGGATTGTGGTGTTACATTTCCCCGCAAGTTTCAATTAGTGAACCATGCACGCATCCACGGCAAAATACCTCACTCGTGCACAGTTTGTGGCAAAGAATTCTTACAGAAACGTACTCTAGTGTCGCACATGCGGTATGTTACGAGTTTGGAATCATTTTTAAAGACATTTTTAAATATTACTGAATTAATTTCGTTTTGTAATCAACAGTAGAGTTCATACGGGCGATCAGCCCTATCCATGCATTAGTTGTGGCGAGGGCTTTATGACGAAGGCAGATTTGAATCATCATATACGTAGTACTCACGGTGGTGTTAATCCGAATTCCTCAAATACCGCCATAGTACCAACAAATACCATGATAAGCTCCCAACAGCCCACCCAACCAATACAGGTAGAAGAGAGAAAAGCTTTCATTTCATTTATTTCAAACTTAAAATAAATACTTTTCAATTCATTAATCATTAGCAAATACATCAGACTCAGGCTCACACGACACAGCAGCAGCATCAACAGCAGACGCATCAATCACAAAACAATCATCCACAAACCATAACGGTTGTCAGCAATCCCAACAGTTCGGCTTTATTAACGGTAACATCAAACGATCCCAATCGACCTCAATACGGATGCCGGTAAGAAAAACTGTTCGCTTTTTTCTTTCATACGCAATCTTTGCATTGTCGATATGGTTTCAGTGAATGTGGAAGTGCCTTTAACAGTCGTGAAGCTTTTGCTTTACATCAGCGTTTGCACACGGGCGATAAAAATTTGATGACCGATTTGTGTGCACTGACAGCCGCATTACCGCCACATTTCCTCAGTACGGCTAGTTTAAATCCGGGTGCTGTACCTGTTGTAGCAAATCCAAGCATTATAGCGCAAAATCAGATGCCAGTGCAAATCATATCATCGACGGGTCAGGTAATGTCACAAACAACATTGGTGCAGGCTGCTGCCACTACACATCCACAGTCAGTTGTGGCCGCTGTACCCACCGTAACGGTACAGCCTCATCATCATACCAATACCCAGCAATTGCAAAATGGAAACACTACGGCCCAACATCAGCAGCCACAGCATCAACAGCAGACACAGAATAAACCGAAATCACATTTCTGTGCCAGTTGTGGTAAAGGATTTGCGGCTAAACATGGCCTTATGCAGCATAATCGACGCCATCCGAACGGCGGTTGTACCGTACGTACACACGTTTGTGAGTGCGGCAAAGCATTCTTCCAAAAGAATCACTTAATGTTGCATCAGCGTCAGCATTTGGAAACTAAACCTGCCATTTCCCAACAACAGCAGGTGTGTTGAACAACTCAGTCAATCTTTCATACACAACACTCTCCCTCTCTATCTGTCACAGTAACTCTTGATTGAGATAGGAAACGTAAGGTTGTAGTTGTCCAACGTGTAAGTGTTTAAACAAAATAACCCATTTTTGCCGTTTACCTTTGTTTTTCTTCTTCTTTTCTTAATTTTTAAGAATTTTTTTAATTTGCTTTCATGTCATTGCAAAATGTATTTCATTTTGGTATCCTTCCCTTCATGTTTCTTTACAACATTACAATATTCCCTAAAATTTTGTGTACCTCAATGGAATGAAATTTTCAATGAATACTCCCTTCTTTGAAAAGTATTAGTCTATGTGTTTACAATTAAACAATTGAGCGTATGGGATTTCCGCAGTGCAAAAGTTTTTAAATTTTTTTGAAACTTAGTTTCCCAAAATCAAAGTCATTGAAAGAAAGGCAGGCATCGAGTAAATAGTTTTAAAGTGCGAAGTCCACGTTTAAAGAGGATACAAGTAGGACCAAGACGTGACCTAAAAACCTTGCTCTTTCAATTCGAAAGCCCTAAAGTGAAACAACTCTACCCCACGTAAAACTTAATCCTTCTTATTATCACTGATTTTAATCCATAACTTATCGTCGCTTCTTATTGTGAATGTGTGAAGAGAGCAGGTCCTTTCGTAGATGGCCTTATTCAGCCTAGACGGTGGGAGAAGTGGTAACCAACGATGGAGACGATACTTTAAGTAAGATAGCTCCAATAATTTTTTCCTTCTTTGTTCATGAAGATTAAATTTTACTTAAAAGTCGGCAGAAACTTATTCGCAAATCTTCAAAAGTCGTGAAAGTTTTGTCTTCTTGTCTTTGTTTATCTTGCCAGAAATTTTGACAAGTTATTTGAAAAGGTGAGACATCTTGGAAAATTTTCGTTATCTCGACTCATTCATAATTTATTTAGCCTCGCTATGGCGCCCTCTTGACCAAATCAAACATGGGAAAAATAACATTCTTTCTTGCAAGTAGCCGACCAGCAGAGTTTTTTTAACGATTGTTGCTAAAAAAGGCCTATAATCACTACATTCGGCCACAAGAGCCCTTGTATGCAGACGCAATCAGCAAAATATGCTCTCCGTGCTTTACATTTTATCGATATGCGTTTTATAAAAGACCTTTCGCTGTCCGCTTAGCACGGTAAAAATAACGAGTGCAAGTTATTATAAAGACGGATGAAGTTTTTAGTTGTAATAATTTATTCAAAGCGAGGTTTGAAAAATTGAAGAGTTTAAAGAATTCAGAAAATAACTTAAAACAAGCAAGCAAACAAAAAAAAAACGTTTTATCCCTATGGAAATGTCTTTCCAAAACGAGATATTCATCTACTCTTTTCCAAAAAATGGACCCATTACAAGCGTACCGCTAATGGCCATTCCCGAATTTAATTTAAATACCGCCCCCCTTCGAGAATGGCGCTAGAAGGCAGAAGAAAAATATACACAGTTTATGGAAACTCCGGTGTGGCTTTCCAAATTTCACAAATGGGTGTTTCATTAAAATTTAAAAATATCAGCAATACAAAAAATAGCCAACCCCCGACATCGGTTTTGCGGTATTTTCCACAAAGGAAACGAAATTTGCCTTTAATGCAAAACGGAGACCGTTTTTTACTGTAATACTTTTATCCGAACTGATTCCAAAATATTTGAAATTATATAATCACGGCCTTAAAAAATTAAACAGAAACGTTTTATCTGTATGGCAGACAGAATTATAAGTTAAGAGGAAAGCTACCACAACAGTCTAAAAAAGGAAGTCTTTTTTTTTTTTTAAAAACAATTTTATTTGCATGGGACGTAAGTTAATAAAAATTTAATTCGAGGATTAAAAAAAGAATTATTTTTGAAAAACACTAACACATGGTGTCACTGCAACAATTATTGTGAAGAACATGTGCGCCATGCAGTGTAAGTGCTGCAAATTTCAGTGTAAAAAAAAAAAAAAAAACATGTTATAGCCAGGCAAGTGCATAAGGTTTTTTTCGATATACACACACTCTTGTGTGATCGGCGACTACTTGAATGAAGGATTTCAATTTTCGATAAAAAAAAGTAAATGTTTTCTTAACAATTAATGTTTAAATTAACTTATCAGAATTATTCTTCGTACTTCTTCATCATTTTCTGAATCGATCTAAGCTTCTCTGCCCGTATTTTTGTGCTCAATCTGCAGGTCGCAATTTTTGAGATGTGCCGACAATGACGTGCTTTAACCTAAGGACAAGCGCTATTGAAAATTGGTTCGGAGCGGTCCACTTTTTCCATTACTTCTCACATAACGCTCACCACAAAATTGAATCTTTATATTGTGAGAAGAATTTTCATGGTGAAAATTGGTTCATCATAGTAAATTAACAAAGAAACCAGTCTCACCAAGTTTGAACGACGTAAATTTATTGTTTGAGTATCACCGCATATAACATTTCTCAGCAGATGCTGAAACCCCTTATGTGCCAAAAAGGCCTAGTAGTTAATGTTTTATAATGAAATTTTGTTCATGACAGCAAATTGATATAAAATTAAGGCGACCAAATGCGACCAAAGGCGACATGGCTCTATTTCTTAGACCCCATCTCATATAAGATATGTCGTGAATAGAAAAAAAGAGAAAAAGATTTAATTTCCATGAAAATTAGATCATAGTTGCGATGCAGGAAAATTCACGAATTTTACCATTACTCCCAGAAAAAATTTTCCCATGTTATCTATAAGCAAATAAATATAAAGTATAAGCAGCCCTAAAAAATGATAATAAAGATAATATCAACATAGTTACTCAAGACCACGATACAATTCCATTAATTAAAGAAATTTCACCTAATAAATTTAATGAAGGAGGAGCAGCTTTATTAGTAGAACATAATAAAAATCATCATAACCCTATAGAAGGTATAAAATTTAATATTTCTTTATTAATAAATAATCTTCGTCTCTCTATTCGCTCATAAGAAATATTAGCCAAACAAAATAAAACTGATGAACATAATCCATGGGCAATTATTAAAGTGTAGGCGATGCAGGAAAGGAATTAAGCGTCTGGAATTTGGATCACATAGCTCCACTTTTTTAGACCTCAACATATGTACGGGGTTATCATGAAAAGTGAGCCTTTGCATGATAAAAGCGTGCAATTTTTCGTATATTATTACCAAAACAAGTGAATAACTGTGCTGGGCCAAATGGTGTAGCGTATCTAAGGGTCGGCCTCGCACAACTATAATGTTCTTCCGTCTTTAGTCTCACAATTTTTATCTTAGGTCTAAAATTATGATATGAATGATGATAGCGTACCATCACAACGTATTTTTTATATCCCCACCCATTTATAGTACGAAGATATATTAAGATTGCGTGGATGTTTGCGACAACCAGAAGGGCTTAACGTAAACTCATCTTTTATAAGGCCGACAAGTGCCTGTTTGTCTGTTCGTCTGCTTTTCTTCTATTCAATATATAGAACGCAATTTTTGAGACATTTTGATGAAGTTTGGTACATTAACATATTTTGGCGGACGGACAAACGCTAATGAAAATGGTTCTGATCGGACCAATTTTTCGACCACTTCCCACATAAAGCCTTGTTTTCAAAAGTTTTTATATAATAACGAATAACTGTAGTTGCTGCTGTAGGATATGATAGAGCAAACGTCAAGAAAATAAATAGCATATGACTAAGATTAGATACTTCACTCCAAATATTTCATTTCTTGGCAGAAGCACTCGCAATTTCTCCCAAAGTTACCATAATATGTACTTGTTTGGAATTGCTTTTAGAGTTAGAAGTCGCCGCATAAGACATTAATTTCTAATTTTCGCGTAAGGAGACAAGTAGTCTTTTCATAACACGTAGAGAATTTCTGGGAGAAGGTTTCCCTAATCTTATAAATCTTTTCACTCGTATTCTAAAACGTTCAAAGCATATATTAAGTTTATAAAAGAAAAAATGTTCTTTCTTCTTTCCACTGTAAACTGGCTTTCTCCTGCGACAGTTCCTGTCACCATAACGAAGCCTATTAAACCCTTAATCCTTTCTTTCCCTTTGGCATTGTTGTACTGTTATTTGTTGTTTTTTTTTTTCTCATGATTTTTTATATTAATTTAATTTTTTAACATTTTGTACGCCTAAGACATAAGGGTGTGACTATCAACAATACAAGCAGCTACACTTTCTTCTTTCGACAGAATGCGAATGCACAGCAGCAGCAGCAGCAGCAACAGCAACAGCAACAACAACAACAACAACAACAACAGTTAGTCCAGCAACAGCAACAAAGTCAACAACAACAACAACAACAGCAGCAGCAGCATCAACAGCAACAGCAACAGCAACAACAACAACAAATGAATACTAGAGAAGTTATGATTGGCAATCAAGCGGTACACGTGCAAGTATTGCAAGGAACAAATACCGCACAAGTTATTAAATATGAACTTAACCTACCACGTGGTGAACCAAAGCATTAAATAGAAAGTAAAGTAAAATAGGAAAAAGAAAACTAAAAAAAAAAAAAGCAAAGAGAATCGGAGAAAACAAAGTAGCAAAAAGAAAAGTTGAGACAAAAGTGTTGTTTTTCTATGCTTTATGCGTTTTCCCCGTTTTCTTAATTTTCCTTTTTAGTTTTTCTTTTTGTTCTTTAATAAGCTGTGTAGTTTATAATATAAGTAGTTGTTGTTGTTTGTGTATTATCAGCAGATCTTTTTCATTTTTATTTATTTATTTTTTTTTCCTTTAAATTTGAAAAGAAATTTCAACACTTGAACAATTTTATTAAACAAAAAACTCCCACACACGCATCCTTAATAAAAAATTAATGATTCGTTAGAAAAAGGAAATAATCTATATATATATATATATATATATATATATATTTTTATTATTTTTTTTTTTAATTTTAATAATTTTGTGTAAATAGTTGACCACCATCACTGCACCGACAACCACCACCACCACCACCACGAACAACTGTAATTTGCTTAGAATTTGATTTAAAATTTCACTTGTATACACAAACATATATACACGCATAGACACGTACACTTATTTGCAATGTTTTGTCAATAACGGCGATTTTTATTAAATAAGTACCGCGTAATCGCCGCTTTTTGCGTATTTTTTTTTTTTTTTTTGACAAATCATTTCTTTTGCGGTTTTCTTCACAGGAGAACGTTTGAGAAAAGCGAGCAGAGCAAATGTCTTTTAATAATTAGTTGATAAGGTCCGTCTCTTTTTTGCTTTTCATTCTATTATTTTTTGAATTTTTCTGTGTAATTTTTTTTAGCTTTAAGTTCTCGCGTTTTACATGAAGCATACAAAACAAAAAAGAATTAAAAACAACAACAAAAATACCATTATTTCTATGAATTAATAAATATTACTGTAAATTATAAGGTTTAAAATTGTCTCCCCTTCTTCCCCGCCGGCCCCGTCATACGTCACCCTAAGACCTTTTCCTTTCATTATAAATACATATATGTAATAATGTATACATACATATGATGAATAGTTTTTAAAATTTCCGTTTATTCATTAATTTTAACTGAAAAAAAAAAACAAAAAAGAGAAGATTCTTTTGTTTTTTCTAAATAGAATAAACGTAATTTTCTATTTGTTTCTATGTTTACGTTTCTGCGAAGTTTTCAAAGGTTAAGTGAAAGAAAAAACGAAAAAATAATAATTACTGATGTATTGGTTGCATCTAAAACTACCAACAATAAGTTTCGAAGTTATTATTATACAAAAAAAAAAAAACGAAGAAATGCAAACTCAATTTTTCCCACTAATGTAAATTTCGTTTTATTTGAGGTTTATTAAAAAAAAAACTTTTTTTTTTTGTGTAGAAAAATGACGGAATAGAGCATAGCGAAGACAAATGTTTCCTATAAATTGTATACAAAATATTGGAAGCGGTTTTGTCTGATTAATTGTACGAGAAAAAAACATTCTACTTCAATTCAGCCGAATGAAAATTTAGTGTGGGACATACGATTCATTTAAATACCCACCCTCAAGAAGTAAAGGGTAACGTAACCAATTATTTACAGCTCACCGTTTAGGTTTGATGTTAGTTTGCATCTTATGGTCATCTTCTTGTCATGCTTATGGTTTATAAAAGAATGTTATCATCTCGGAAGAGTGAACAGTAAAATCGCAACGCAGTTTATAGGCGGCTAGGAAAAATAAACGAGACCTACAGGGTAATTGGTATCGTACACTTACGCTAAAGCATATTGCAGGTCATCCGCTATACACGTAAGAACAGTGAGTAGCAGCAGCACAAAGCGCAACGTAGTAGGAGGTTTTTTTAGGCAGTTTGGCAAAAGAGACGAGAACTAAAGGGTAGCATAGGCAGCTATTTAAAGATCATCGAGATTTGACGCTTATGCTAAAACTTATTGAAGCGGGTCGTCATCTCTACGCTAAGGACATTGAATTTTAACAGATCACCGGGATAGGAAGCTTTTATAGGCGGGTTTGAAAAAAATAACCAAGAAAACTCGAAGGTTCCTCAAGGATTCAAGTAATAGATGGCAAATATGCAAATTTTTATTTTCCTTTAAATAAATGTAACAAATAATAGTATTGCTCGCAATTATATTTTCAGATTTCTCGAATTTGAAGCGAAAGTAATATTTATTACATTATATAATGAGTAATTTGAAAGGAGCCGGAGTCGATTCAATTAAGCACAGCACGTTCAGTCTTCAACTTTATTACTGGAACTTCCAAGATTGTAAAAATTTTAAAAATTAAAATTTGAAAATGGAGGATAAATTCCCCGTTTACAGTAGCGAAAAATTCCAAAAGAACAATACTTCAAATTTCAAAAAGTTCTTGTTCCTTAACTGCAATTTACTTGATTTATCACTTTGGTAGAACTGTGTAAGCATTACATCTGAAGATCTGAAAATGATTGCAATAAAAACTAATTTCATTACAACTTGATTCTAATTTACATGGATTCGTGATGCTGGTTCGATTACTTCGCAAATTGATTTTTAAATTATGGCGTTGTGAAGTGTGTCCGTTCAAACCACCATGTTAATCCAAAATAGCCAAAATGTCGAAAATTCTTTCCTCACAACGACTGCTTCAAAATAAGACGCTACAGATATAGTGGTCGTAAAAACTGTCCATGTTCAATCAGGACACATCTTTGGTGCAAAGCGTGCCAATGTAGTAAATTTCATCAAAGTATCTGGCAGATGGCAGCTTACAGCTTGAAGACAGACAGACGGATATATTCGAATTTCGAGTTAGTTAGATATTCTAGAACCCGCATACAGTGTGAAACATCCTGTACGGCATATGTTGATTTCTAAAAGCCTTGCAATAAAAGAATAGAAAAGTGAACTTGTTTTGCTTTATTGCGAAAATTAGGTTAACGAGCAATTTGCTGTATGGCAAGGATACCTCAATCCCGTAGGTTGTTTTCGATTCAGCACAATCTTCAATGTCTCGGCCTCGCTCAGATTAGGATTTGATGTATTTAGGCAGAGCTGGCGACCTTAAAGAAGGGGAACTTACCAAATGCCAAAGGCTCTCAAATAGACCTATAGCTAGGACAACAGCGTTTTGCTAACTGAGAATACAGTATTTCGTCATTTGGTCTATTATTTAAGAGGCTGGTAAATATGCAAATTCTGCAGATTGGAAATATCAATTCTTTCTCACATCTAGTGACGGGTCGCTCTTATTTTCAAGCTCGATTTGTGGTTAAAAAGATTTCCCAAATCTGTTTTCAAATTTGCAACTATGGGATTTCCATCAATAGGCTGCTATATTTGTTGCTTAAGGCATTTGTATCTACTTTTCATCAAAACCGATATAGAATTTCATTTTTGTATTCCATGTCACTTCTAGTGCCACGATATGTTCAGTCTGTGCGGATGTATAAAACATATAGAAGGTCTTGAGAATAAGCCATCTTTTATTATACCGATCGATGCAGAATCGCTTTTTGAATCCATTGCAGCTTGTTTGTCTGTCCGTCCGTTTTGCGTTCTTGCGTTCAACCTACGTAAATTTGATGGAATAATGAAGTTTGGTGCACTGACATGTTTTGGTCCAAGGACGAACGCTATTGAAAATGGGTGAATCGGACCAATTTTTCGATCACTTCCCCTATTACACCACATTTTGAAAAGTCGATTTATGAAAATCTGTGGGGCATGTAAGGCATTTAATGGTAGGTCCTGAGATAGTGTTTTTACTTGGTTTTATTTTAAATTTAATTAAATCTCAATGTTAGCTGATAGAGGATTTCAATGGTCTAAATTGGAATACAACTAAACTTCAAAAGATTACTTTAAATAGTTTGAAAACAGATATCTTTGATGGAAATACATATCACATAATGTCACCTCTCTTACCTTTACCGATAATGGTGATATTTTGGTGAGAAGTTATCAATAGACGTGGCATGTGTCGAATTATTAATTCACTCATTCCCCCCTGACATTTTTCTAGGCATTGGGTATTTTTGAGACTTACTTGAATTTTATGCAAATTGGAAAAATATATACATATATTTTTTTTATTTCGTAAACGAAGTTCAAATCTTGCGTATGAAGCTTTCAAACCGATATATTGAAATAAATTCGAAATTGTTACAGAGTTAGTTGTCGGTTGTAAGTCAAAATTTTAAGCTAAATTTAAATTGTTAATGTAAAAAATTTTTAAAAATTATAAGAACCACCTCGATACTAAGATGTGAGTTTTGCAGATTATTTTTATTTCTTACGGGCTTAGTCCACTTAATCTCAACAAACCAAATTAAAAAACCAAAAGAAGAAAATGAAATGTTAATAAAATCTTAATCATGTTTTTGAAAACTGTTTTAAAATTATTACAAAGATATTATGTAAAGCGAAAGCCTTTGAAAAATTCTACATGCGTCACTGATTATACTAAAAAGTTGTTTAAAGAATTCTTAATTAGATCTTGTTTACAAGAAAATATTGTATTTAAAAGTTCTTGCTAAATTTTAAAAGCGAGAAAAATCCTCTGAAAAATAATTTATTAAAAATTCTAGAAGAATTAGTTGAATAGCATATAAAGAAAAAAAAGAAAAAATATTGTATTTGAAAATGGTTGCAGGATTATTAGCTAAAGTTAAAAATTTATTAAGAAATAATTTGTAAAAATCTTTCAAGATCTGTTTAAACATCAAGAAATTGAATAAGTAATTTAACGTAATTAAATTTTATGTTATTTATAAAAAGAAAAAATGTTTTCCAAAACTAAAAATCTCGAAACAATATCTCGCTCATGCCGAAATAATCCGTCAAATGTTTATTACTATAATTATTTCCTCAACTGAATGAGATACGTTCTGCACATAAAACGGGGAAGAAAAATGTTGATGATTTGCTTGCTGCAAGTGGTAGACTAGATCGATGATCGAGTCGTGTTATATGTACCGTCTGAATTGTGCAGAAAAATGAGTAAACAATAAAATATTGGTATTGAAAGATAGTAAGACTTTTCCACTTCTAATTCGCTCTCGCCATTGCAGCAAGGCATTGGCATTTTCAGCTCGTCCGCGCATCATTTTCATAGCACATTTAATTGTGTCGACATCTTTAGCGATATATTCGTATACTCATTAAACACAAAGCATACGTAATGTAAAATAAGGTTGTAGTAAAACCACTTGAGAAAATGATAATAATAATCTCTAAAATGTATTGTTATGGTGAATACATGTTCATAATAATAAAATTCGATGAGGAAATTGGATAAAGACGGACGGACGGTCCAGGACGATCCATATATATGCTCATCATGTACTGTTACATGTACAGTACTGACGTCCGCGTCACATTTTAAACGGAGAAATCTTTTAGTAGGAGTGTACTTATTTACTTTTATCTAAATAAGAATATATTTCTATTCGGCCTCATCTCTTCAATAGAGTTCAAAGCACGTTCCTGAGCGATTTTTTTTTTTTGAGTTTCGAACGTAGTATATATGTAATATATACACTGGAAAACGTGCATTTAAATTATGTCGCAAAAGTTTATCTTTGACGAGTATACTTGTCGTCCGCAGAGTATGTGTAAGATGAAATAAGGTTGTAATGCAATAATTTGATAAAATAACATATACACATTCTAAAATACATTGTTATGTATAATACATATTTATAATGATGGAATTTTACGAACATACCTAACAAGGACGGATGGACGGATCATTGCAAAATAACTGATTAAAGTAAATAGAGTGATATAAAACGTCTGCCCATAAGTGTGACCAATAACGTACGACACTCCAATAATAGTCTTCGCTGGCAGTCTAGCTCAACGGAAGTGAATCATAAAGCATCGCATCACGAAAAATAAAGGGAACCAAGCCTGCTCACTGCTTCATCGGAAAAGTGTATGTTCTGTGTTAAGGTTTTGACTTTAAAAAAGAAATTTCTTCACAGAAAACTGAAGTCTATTTTTTCTTTAGCTTAAGTGGGTTCCATTATTTAAATGCTTTCACATAAAAACAGAAAAATAATTCTTTTTCGGAAGTTTATGACAGCGCACTTTATAAGCTCATGAAGATCTTTCATTACCTAAAGTGTAGCTTAAGTGCGTAAATGCTTTTCCCATGACGTATTCAAAGATTTAAAGACAAATTATTCTTTTCCTCTTTACCGAGTTTTCAATGGTGTTTAAACAACGTTTACGTAACACGTTTTTTTTTTTTATTAAAAAAAAAAAATTTATTTTGGAAAAATTTATTTAAATTTTAATATAGTTTATGTAAAAAAAGGTTTTTTTTTACGTTTAGAGATACACATTTTAATTTAAACTGTTTGGACAGAAAAGAACTCATAAAAAAAAAATTGAGTTAAAATTACAGGAAAACGACTTAGATTTTGAAATCATCGTTTTCATACATATGTATGTCTTTTAAAAAGAACACAGGAACTAAAAAAAAAATCAATAATAAATTATTAAATAAGAAATAATAAAAGATAAAAGACAAAAAAACTTAAGTTTTATACCAAAAAAAAAGAAAAAATTATGAAAGCAAAAAACAAAAAATGTTATATTTGTATAAATATATCGTAAAATATGTAATGAAAACATCAACACAACCACAAATAAGAATTTTTAGTAAAATAAACAAAAACACAACTAAGCAACAAACAACACCAGCTGTAAAATCCACAAAACACATGAGCTATACGTGCCTCAAAGCACTATTAAAGTTACATAATAATAAAATAACATTTTAAATAATAGTAATAGTAATAGTAATAATAATAATAAAAAATATATTAAAAATATATAGCATTAAATAAAAAAAATCCTAAAAACCTTACGCGCCCCTCCTTCCTAAAAAAAAAAACAAGAAACCAACAAAAATATACACAAAAAAGTTGTATAATAATAATAAATAAAAATTTTAGTTTTCTAGTAATTAAGTATTTGAAAATATGAAAAAAAAAATAAAGAATCTGAAAACATTAAAATTATTAAAAAAAAAAAACAAAAAATGAAAAAAAAATTAACCGAATATATATTTTAATATAAGCTCAACAAAACAAAAAATATTGGAAAAAGTAATAATAAAGCGAAAAAAAAAATCTGAATAACGCAATAAATTTTTTTTAAATATTCTCAAACTTCTTCGAAAATCTAAAAAAAGACAAGTAAGAACATTACAGTCGGGCAAGGCCGACCATTCAATACCCTACACCACATTATCTAACACAATTCTTATTTTTATTATAGAACACGAAAATTGTATCTTGTACATACATTTCATGCGCGTATTTACGGGGAAGCGGGCCCAAAACGCAACCTAATGTAGTACAAGTTCAATCCTTACATAGGGTTGGATTCAAAAATAGGCATAAACAGCCCAAATTTTGTAGAGTTCATTTTTGTATGAAATATTAAAACTTACGATTTTCCTGCTCTACAAAGGGTCAATTTTCGTGATATTCCTTGTTAGAGTAGGATCCAAAAAATAGGCCGACAAGGTCCGAATTTGGTACTGTTAATATTTTTATGTTAAATTACTATTATCATTGCATTGAAAATTAGACCCTTTTGTCGTATGAATTTTAGTTTTCGTTATGTGAGAGAGGAGTCAAAAATTGCCCCACCCAGCCCAAAGGTTTCATATTAATTTAGAATGCCGAACACTTAAGTACTATTGCCAAAAAATTTTGGAAATTTCCATTTGTTTCATATAAGGCGTTATATGTGGAGCGATCGAAAAGGCGGACCGATCCGAACTGTTTTGAATAGCGTCCGTCCTTGTGTCAGAACATGTCACTGTACCAAATTTCTTTAAAATATCTCAAAAATTGCGACCTGTAGCTTGAACACAAATATCAGACGGACAGACAGCCTTAGTTCATTTCAGATTATGAATGAGAAACGATCGGTGTCATAAAAGGTGGGTCTAACTTAAGTCTTTCTCCGTGTTACATACGTCCGCTTTAATCCAATATACCTTGTACCACAATTGGTGTACGGTATAATAAGAATTTTGAAATTTTAAGAAAATTCAATTTAAGGTTTAAATAATTTGAACGATTTTTGCACACATTTTCAACTTATAAACGTACGTATTCTAGACTCGAAACGAGAGCTGATCGGCGATCGGTTGATGTTATGCCAATTCATTGTAATCGAAATTGAGTTGACTCTCAAAGTGAAGCATCCCGGTATTACCTCATCACTTGTGACAGAATCGCAAGAGTATTTAACGATGGTCTGCAATTATTCATACAACGACTTTCCACAATAAGGCCTTATAAGGCCCCATCTGAACTATTGTTAATAGCCTTCATCCTTAGACCAAAACAAGTCGCGGTACCAAATTTCCATAAAATAACTAAAAAATTTGCGGTCTGCAAGTTGAAACTTTGTTTGAAACTTTGAAAGGTACTCAATGAAGAAATATTCAAAATTTACGCCGTTTGCGTTTAACACTAAATTTACGTAACGATAGGATGGCGAAATTCGGATACAAATTTCTTGACCGATTAAGAATGAAGGGTTAAAAAATGGGCGCGATATATTAGCGGCCCACAATGCAGAAAAGTGTAAAAATATTTCCGAAAAGCTGCAACGAAAATATTGCGCCAGAATCATGTACATATTCGGTGCAAAAATTATCCTGATCGGTTTACTAATACGTCCAATTTATTTCCCATTGGACAGAATGTTGTCCTTAATTGTGGAAGTGTTAGTAAATCATTTCGAACCATTTTTGGGCTACACATGAAAGTGATCTGGGTCACAGATTTTGGAAAATATCTTCTTCGGATCGAAAGTTCGAGGTTCTTTAATTTCTTGTGCATTGTGGGCGTGTCTGAGAACAGATTAATACGATTATAGCATAGATTGTAAAATACTTTTTCTCCTTAATTTCGTACCAGCAATCAAACCCAAGGCTTTCACTAGGTATATCAAGTACATTTTTATACTCTACACTACTTGTGTTACAACGCTGGTGCTTATGTATGTAAGACTCAGGTGGTCATTGGGCAGACTCACCTTTTATTACACTGATTGGATCAGGTTTATTTTCCGAATGGATTTAAGCATGTCTGACTGTCCGTCCACTTGATATCTGCACGTGTTTTGTCGATGTTTTTGGTAGATCGCGCCCATTTATCAAGCCCGTATTTTTACTCGATCAAGGAATGGTCGCGCCGAATTTCGACTTTCTCTCTTCATTTTTGCGGCTGTGATGAATCACAGAAATTACCCATCGAATTGACAGGTTTTCGTAACATAAGTATACAATTGCATCAAAATAGCAAAAGTGAGTGTGTTCCAGAAAAAAGAGAAGACTGAAATAGAAGCAATATATAACATCTAAAGATATATGGTGAGTTTTGAAAATCAAAAACCATTTCCATTAACGGGGGCCGTAAGTTTAGTGCAAATAAAGAAATATAAAGAGTTATAAAAAACAATAAATAAATAAAAATTTTGGTTTCAGTAGCTTTAACTTTTTACCATTGTTGAGGTTTCTCTTGCCTCCTTTGCAAGCGACAAGTGGTTGTTGCTAAAGACGTCGACTTCTGTAGAGTAAAGCAATCACCGGCTTTTCATGTTTGTGTGGTTATATATATGCAATTGAAATTATTTAAATGAGTCTGCCTGCAGAGATGCGCTTAGGTCAAACAGTTATGCGGTTTTCTGTTTGCAAAAGCACTAATGCTTAATGTTGTGGTTCGTGTCCCTGTTGCTGTTACTAGGTAACGACTGAATGGATTACGTTATCATCTAAATTTTCGTTTTCTAATCGGATTAATTAAAAGAGCTTACGAATAACTATAATTACTTCAACAGTCCTTAACGGAAAATTAAACTTTTTAACGACTCTTGGTGAACTTCACAACGTCTAGTAGGTGTACACAGGTGTTGTTTATCCTGAATATTCGCCCATTCGTCTTTTGCGTGTCGCGAAAATTGAAAACTAAAATTAAAATGTTATAATACATCGCTGGGTATTGGAAGTGATCGAAATTCAGTTCCAGTTGTAAATAAAGGAAGATATACGGTGCGAAGAGAGGTATGCCTTATAACGGTAAAAAAAGATTCGATTAAAAATCGGAAACCTTAAGCATTAACACATGCTTAAGTTAAGTAAACAGGCACTCATAGTAAGGTAAGTTTAACGAACATTACTTCACGGTTTAATTCGATTTACAAAATAATTAAAATATTATGGCTGGGCAAGGCCGCTGTTAAACACCGTGCACCACTTCGCACTAGCATTCATTCAGATTATTTTGGCACAAGTGTATATTAAGTTTGTGCGACTGTATGCAACATCCAGAAGAACTTCAGATAGATTCGCCTTTTATTATACTTATCGATTCAAAAAGTACCTCGGAACAAACAGCTTGTCTGTTCTTCTGTCCTTCTCTTGCCTTCTTGTGTTCAATCTATAGGACGCAAATTTTGAGATATTTGGATGCGTAGACTGACGTCTTTTGACCCAAGAACGAACGCTATTGAAAATGGCTCAGCATATTTTTCACGACCTTGAAACGGGTCCCATAATGCCAACTGAGTTGATATAAAAGTTTGGCAAATTTAGTTGGCTTTCTTACAGACTTTCTTATTCTTCAATAATTTTCGTCATAAGAAGGTACGAATTAGAGTTTCTCGCCATACAAAGGCTTCATTTTTATGAGAACTCGTATGCATAAAGTTGTGTAAAACAATAGATCTATATGATCCAAATTTGCTAGGCTTAATTTCAAGTCAAATTGCTATGATGGACCAAGTTTCATCATAAAATAGTAAAAATTAAAACTTTTTGTTACATAAAACTTCACTTTTCATCAGATTCCTTATACGGTTTGGGGCCCAATAAATCGATGTAGATAGTTCAAATTCGGTGCAATTAATTTTTATACCAAGTTTTCTCTTATGGACTAATTTTAATCCGTAAATATTAAAAATTACCCCTAGTTGCCGTTTTTCCCGTGAACTTTTATTCTAAGGTGGGGTCCAAAACCTACTCCTAGGCAGTCCAAAATCTATATGGTTGGATTGTATCTTGAATTAATATTACGGACCAATTTTACACATGAAAGATTGGAACTTTAGACAGATAAACCTATTTGTTGTATGAAGATCGTAGTTTTCATAGACAAGGTGATATGGCGTGGGTTAAGAAACCTTCCACATTCTATTCGCATTCTTCTTCACTTCGATTGAGTATGTCGAAACACTGTTTTTTAGCAATTTTTGCTAGGATATACTAAAAATTGTAATTGTTTTTTCTAGATAATGCGTTATATGGCAAGTAGTCGAAAACGTGGTCTGATCTAATCGATATGCCATAGAATTCTAGGCCAATACTCGTCGGTGTGCTAAATATTCGTCAAGATGTCCAAAAAATTGCGACCTATAGATTAACCAGAAGACATCAAGCGGACAGATGGACAGACAAAATTAGATCGATTCGAAAAATGATTCTAAATCGATCGGTATAATAAAAATGGACCTTTTTTAAGTTTTTCTGTGTGTTGCATAAATCCGCATTAATTTAATATTCCCTGTACCGCAAGAGGTGTAGCATATAATAAGTTAACTGAAAAGTAAAGTATAAGCGGAACAAGAAACTTACAAAACCGGAATATGAACGTGATAATTACTATATAGTAAAATTAATTTTTTTTTTTTTTCAAAATTATTAAAACGATAGCATACAGTTAATAAATAAATATAGAATAATTATTATATCGTAGATGCCAGACACGGAACGGAAAAGTCGTTTTTAATTGATGTAAAGACAACAATAACATTTGCATACAATATGCAAGTTCTTCTTATATAGAGAGAAAACAAGTTAAGCAGCCGCATATGCGTTGAGGTGAATTTTGGATACCCACCATCTAAGTTACACAAAAATGAATGAATGAAATTTTCTGGCAATTGTAGGGCATGGTTATATACAAGTTAGGAACAACTATATAGGTCCGTATATCAAATTAAAGAATTTTAATAATAAATTTAAGCAAGTCAGAGCTTGCGGGTTCAAGAGTTTATTTTGGTTGCAGGTACAGTGGGCGCTGAGTCGATAAAGGCATAACCCACTGGGCGCATACCGGCTAAGGTGCGGGCCCCGTTCCCCTATATCTTTCTCCTTGTCTGCTTCTTTGTGACCCTCTCCGATCATATATACATCGAATCAATTTACTATATTCTTTACACCATACCTACCATAAGACTGACTATTAAAATCGTTACACGCTTGTGTAAAGCCTAGAATAACCCTATACTATATACTTATGCATAAATCCTCGACTATTGTGCAAGCGATTGTTGAAATTGTCCACTCAAATGTTTGTCTGGTGATAACATAGAAATTGTGGTAAGTTGACTGAATGTTCGTAAAATGCCTGGATAACCTTGCAAAATGTTATATTCTTAATCAATTAAATTAACGGAAATAGTTTAGCAATGTGTCTCCGCCAAAATCGCAGGAATCGCAGAAAGTATATTAAGTTCGCCAGACGTTTGCCTAACGCTACGGCCATCACATAAAGTTTCATATCTTTAATTAACATAAATAAGGGAAAGGGTTTCTCAAGTACCTGGAACCGAAACAGAGAAGCCTTTCTGTCTGTCTCTCTCTCACACACACACACACACACACACACACACACTTTGTCCGCTAAAATCATTTCAAAATATTTTCCTGATACACCGAACTTAATATAACTAAAGTACAATTACCCTAAGCTTTTTCTTAATATGCAATTTTCGTGCAATTTTCTATCCAGTACATGTAAGTTATTATCAAACCAAGTAAAAACGCTATAGTAGGTGAGGGGTTACCATTAAATACCCCATACCACCCTATAGGTATTCAAACAAAAACTTTTCAAAACAAGGCTTTATATGGGAACAAGTGATCCCATCCGAACCATTTTCAATAACGTTCGTTTTTGGGTCAGAACAGGTCAAAACAGGTTAGCGTGCCAAATTTCATCAAAACATCTCAAAAGTTGCGACCTGTAGGTTAAGCAAAAGAAAGCAGGATGGACAGACAAGCTTAAATTGATTCCGAAGAAAACAAGACAGGCACACAGACAAATAAGCTTTGATCGACTCAGAAAGTAATTCTAAAGCGATTCAAAAAACAACCCAAAATACTTTGGTATAATAAAATGTAGGTCCTTCTGTGTATTGCATATATACCTACAAAGTTAGTCCATAAGTGTTGGAGATTATGCTAAAAAAGAATAAAGTTGATGATAGTCTTAGTTGCTAGAGCTAGTCTCACTTTAATCCGAGAATTTGTTTCTTGGCTCTAAGTATACAATAACATAAAATAATAATAACATAATAACGACAATAATCTAACAATAATAATAACTTAATAAGAAATAGTAATAAGAAAGCAAAGTGTTAAGAGTTTGTTCTTTGTTGCTTAAAAGCCTCTCACATAGATTCGCTTATAACTACCCCACATCTTAGCCCTGGCTGTACCCTTTGGATATGTCTTATTAGGGGGCCACCTTTGTAGGCTGTGCGTTGAGTTTGTTGTTATGACAGGTATATGTTATGTTTTCGGTACATAAAAATAACGTGACATGAAATCTCTGCGAAGTCTAAACAGGCAGATATACGTTTGTTGTTTTCACTTATGTCTATCTGTTACAAACGCAATGATAAAACTAATCTATTACGTATATTAGCGGTGAAAAGCAAAATAATAATAATAATGTATGTAAAAAATATATGATCAATCAATAAACGATTACGTGCTTTAAGAAGTAAATGTGGTTTGAAAAAAAATTGATAATAATGAGTCATAAGTTTTTTTTTATTTTTTATTTAATAACACTATTTTTTATATCCATTTAAGAAACAAATTTCTTTAATACGTTCTACTATAATTTGAGACTATTTTCTTAAAAGTTTGTCAAAACATTTTCAAAGTAGTGAGCAAGGTAAAGAAGTGACGTTAATTAATATTCTCTCTAATCTATAATCTGTCATATAGCAATTTCTGTCTTCAACGCCCACGCACGAAAGGAACACGATACCTATTCATAAGTTTTTACAGTTTATTCTCTATCCATGTAAGAAATTTTGATTATCGGCAAGTAGGTGCTTATGTGAACATAGCCATGAGCAGAGGAAATATCGTAGCACGTTTTGAGTTGAGTGATATTTCTGCATTTTTTGGGGCATGGATTTCGACTACCATTTTCCTTCTTGATTGTGAGTTTCTGTTGCGGAGGGAGAAATCGAAGTTTTACCCTAAGATCCAATTAATACGATTGTAGAAAGGATTGTTGAACATTTCTCCTCTTTAATTTCGTACCACAAGTCAAACTCCTATCCTTCGCTTAAGAGCCAGATACATTAAGTATAGTTTTACACTCTGCACAACATTTAGTACAGAGTGTATTAAGCTTGTGCTTATGTAAGACTTAGGTGGTCATTAGATGGACTCACCTTTTATTATACCGATTGATTCAAAATGATTTTCTGAAGCGACTTAAATATGTCTGTCCGTCTGTCGACTTGACGTATGCGCATGTGTTTTTGTGCTCAAATTGAAAATCGTAATTTTTGGGTTACTTTGCACACATTTAGTAGTACACTAAAGTGTTTCAGATCCGGGACGACCCCTATTGAAAGTGGATTAGATTGGACAAACTTTTATATTTTCAAAATTTCTCGCCAAAGTCCCTGGGTAATGGTATTTCGGCATAATAAATAGATGTGAACCCGATGTTTTGAACCCCGGGAGAACGGTTTAACTTTTAATATTTTATAGTGAGAAATAGTACGTGATAGCAGCGTGACATAACAATCGACTGTACTAAATTTAGATCATAAAGGTCCATTTTCTTATTGTAGACTTATACCATTTTACTATAGTTTACCAGACTATTCCACAACACATATGTATCTGTAATTTGAGATTATGTAGGGTATAAAAGCGATTATGGACCTTTGTTCTCACAGTGAAATCACAGTGAAGCAGCAATTTATGATAGATGGATAATCTGTCGATCTTTCTGGATAATAGTAATTGCCGGATAAATGTTACAGGTCAACACAGTTATATCTATGTCGAGACTTAAACGCGATTATTCATGATGTATAAACAACTGGATTATGCACTTTATTTTATGCAAGCTCAAATTATACGAACTATGCTCTTATGATAGGTGAATAGTCTGTCGACCTTAGGGGTGATCAAAAATTAAGATCAAGATAAACATTCGGAAAATTGAAAAAAAAAGATATCTTCGATTAAAAGGCTGCCCTTTTTATACTTATGACAATGTTCGTCTGTTTTGATTTTCTTCACCAGTAGTGAAACCTGAAAGAGGCCATGATTTTAAATAAGCGAACTTTTTATCAATTATAAGAGGTTTTTAACAACAAATAGAAAAATGTTTTGCTGTGTGTTTGTAAACTTCTATTGGAAATATTTTTAAAAGTGTTTTTTTATGGCTTGCTTTTGAAACAGTAATATTTTGTTTTTATTTTAACCTTAGTCACGATCTTTTCCAAAAACAAATAATCAAAAAAAAAA